>CAUYQV010047292.1:0-22463 GCA_963574575.1 Galagoides demidoff
GGAAGCTGAGGCGGGAGGATCACTTGAGGCCAGGAGTTCCAGACTAGCCTGGGTGATATACGGAGACCCTGTCTCAAAAAAGAGTTAAGTTATCTTCACTGTGTAGGAAGAACATTGGATAGATTCTCAGAGAGTAAGGTCTACATATCAGATACTTCAGGGCAGTATTTTTCAAACTCTACAGAGCAGGTGGTCTTTTTTTGAGACAGTCTCACTTTCTTGTCCCCCGTAGAGTGCCCCAGCATCATAGCTCACAGCAAACTCAGACCCTCAGGCACAAGCAATCCAGCAATCCTCTTGCCTCAGCCTCCTAAGTAGCTGGGATTATAGGTGCCCACCACAACACCCGGCTATCTTTTTTTAGAGGTGGGTGTTTTGCTCTTGCTCAGTCTGGTCTTGAACTCCAGAGTTCAAGCAATCCACCTGCCTCAGCCTCCCAGCATGCTAAGATTATAGGCAAGCCCTGGGACTTCTAATGAACCCTCTTAGAAGCCCCCTCAAGAAGGGGCTAATAATGATTAATTTATATTTACTGAATTCTGTTGTGCCAAGAATGCCGAGTCTTGCCCTACATTATCTCATTTAATCCTCCAAGTTACTCTTTGATATAGGTATTATTATCCCTAGTACATAGATGAGGAAGCTGATGCTCAAAGAAGTCACCCAACTAGTAAGTGACTAAGGCAGCATGTGGCTCCAGGTCTATCTGACTCCAAAGCCTTTACCCTTCATAGGCAAGTTCCTGAATACAGGTACCCTTCCTCAACCATACACCACCACCCGCACATCACCAGAAATGGAACTCAGATTTTGACATTGTGGAAAGCAAATGGGGACAGGAACTACACTGTTGGTGTCTTACTTTCCCACTGCTTCATTTTATGTAGCCCCAACAACTGTTCGTGTCAATATAGGACTTCAGACAGTCCTGAGAAAGCTCCACTTGGAGGATGTGCCTCCTCCCTACCTACTCACTCTGCTACAACACCTCTAGTCCCCCCTCGAACCACTTCAACCATAGTAGTTCAGCTTTTATGTGCTTTTGGTTTCTCTACTGTGTGAGATCTGATTGGGAAGGGGAGTGCTCTTGGCTAAAAAGAGTTCACGAATATCTGCTCTAGAGCAAGTCAGGGATCTGTTTCTTAGTCCATATTCTAGTTGGCTAAAATGTGAGGGCAGGTACCTTACATCACGGAAAATACCTGAGGACAAATTCATTCCTTCTGTAAGCGTTCACTGACTAAATGCCTATTCTGTACTAAGGAGCACACTGTGCCTCATGGAGCTGAAGTTAGGATGGGGGTGATATCCTGCTTTACATAAGATGGGAGAGAATTGGAGCCATAAAAAGTTGCCGACCAAGTGCTTTTCTGGGAGCTAGTTATTCCTGCCAGGACATGGGAAGGGTGTTGGATCCAGAGATGGCATTAAGTCTGGCCCTGGTGGCTCAGCACCTGTGGCTCAAGTGGCTAAGGTGCCAGCCATATACACCTAAGGTGGCGAGTTCAAATCCAGCCCGGCCTGCCAAGAAACAATGATGGCTGCAACCAAAAAATAGCCGGACGTTGTGGTGGGCACCTGTGGTCCCAGCTGTCAGGATCTGCTTCTGACACTTGTCAGGGCCCAGGACTGGCCAGGTCTACAGGCCTAGCTTAGGTAGGTTCTAGACACGGACCACTAGGTACCTTGCTCAGGAACAGTTTCTCTTAGGTGCTTGAGGGCTATCACTTTAGCTGGAGAGAGAGAGAGACAGTATCTTAGAGTAAAGCAGTCTTTTAGAACAGATAGCTCTTAGTCTTTAGCAGAGCTTGGCAATCTTCAGCAGAAAGACGCCGTGCTGGCGTTCTGCAGGCAGGAGAAGAGAGAGAGTAAGTGGATCCGTGATAGAATGAGTATGCCTCTTGACTGCCTTCTCCTCCAGCCTAATAAGGCTGAGCTCTTGCCTCTCAACACCACAAGTGTAGAGACCACCAATTCACCAATGCTCTCATCTCGCGAGCTCTCTCATGCTTGTTAGAACTAAATCTCCATGCCCTTTTCACCAAGGTGTTCCATTATAGGTATTTCCTATAACTCTCACTATTCCGAAGGTTTTGCTACTCGTGGTACTAAAATCCACCCTTCACAGATCAAAGACTGTTACTAGTGGACTAATAGTCCCACACTTGGCAGTTCCTCTCGTGGAACTGTTACTTGTGGTCCAAAAAGTACCACCCTTCACAATTCCTCGATAGCAGAGTTTTCCTGCTTTCAAGCTGCTTCTCCAGCGAAATTTTTGCTAATTGATTCCAGACTTTTTTTTTTTTTTGAGATGGAGCCTCAAGCTATTCCCCTGGGTAGAGTGCCATGGCATCACAGCTCATAGCAACCTCCAATTCCTGGGCTCAAGCCAGTCTCCTGCCTCCGTCTCCCAAGTAGCTGGGACCACAGGCGCCCACCACAACGCCTGGCCATTTTTTGGTTGCAGCCATCATTGTTGTTTGGCGGGCCCGGGCTGGGGACTCGAACCCACCACCTTAGGTGTACGTGGCTGGCGCCTTAGCCGATTGAGCCACAGGTGCCGAGCTGATTCCAGGCTTTTTAAATGGAGTTTCCTAGCACAAAGGTGGTTTAACTCTTACTCTTCCCTCCCTTTGTTCTCACCTCTCATAATCTTCCAAAGGCTTCATTTGCTTTCCCTTTGGGCCGTGTCCAGTCTCCTTAGCTGGACCCAGTTATAGTGCACAGACACTGATGAGAGGTCGGTTACCCCTTCACCACGCAGAATAACCTAATATTCCACAAATATATTAATCTAATTATTCTCCATTGTCATCCATTGATCTGGTTTAATTTCCTCAGTTTTACGCTGAGGCATCACAGGTCTAATAAACACTTTTCTCTTATGGCCTAGCTTCCCACATTTATGGCATTTGATGTTAACTGGGAGATTTACCCTGATCTTGCAGCTGCCCAATTTGAGTTGTCATGTCAATATAGCATTTATCCGCTTCTACTATAAGATTCATCTGATCTCTCAACTGTATTTCAACTGCTGTATCTCATTTGCCATGATTTTTCTCTACTGGTTTTTTTCTTTCGGCTTTTTACTTTTTACAATCTTTCCCTTTCAATTCTTAGAACCTTTGGCTGCCTTAAAGAGACAGGAGCTCTTTAGCTGTTTTTTACTCTGGAGTCTTGTTTTACAAAACTTTACTTCCACTACTTCTTCACCAGCCTCAATCTACCTCAATTCCTTTCTTTTTAAACAGAACTCTTAACTGCCAAAAAGGGAATTGGGTGTCGGTCTCTCAAAAGCTGCTTCCTGCTGGCATTGGGCAAGATATATGGGAAGGCAGTTAGAAGTTCTGGTCCCTAACTTAATAAACTCTTGCAACCTATTCCCAAACTTTTCTCTTTGCTATTTTACAGAAGGTTTTTCTCACCCCTGAGGCTAGGCTTGTTTATGAAAAATTCTTATCTTCTATTTCTGTCTTTTCTCTTTCCCTCTTAGAGGCTTTTTTCTGTTTTTCTCCAGCGCTTCACAGAAGAGGCTAAAGGATTTTACTGGCTTTTTTTCCCACAGCAGTAGTAGTGAGAATTTGGAAAGAGAATATGTAGGAAAGCGGAGGAAAAAAGCAAATGAGAAAGGCCTGCTGTTGGCTGTCTTTCTTAGATATTTCTTTTCCCTCTAAGTATTTCTATTTCTCTTCTCTTTTTCTTATTTTGCTAAAGCTTATTTCCCTCTTGGTCCACATTCAAAGAATCCTGCTCAAAGCACCATTTATCAGCGGCGTTCACTTTCCCGCTTCTGACACCACTTGTCAGGGCCTGGGACTGGCCAGGTCTACGGGCCCAGCTTGGGTAGGTTCTGGACGCAGACCACTAAGTTCCCTTGCTCAGGAACAGTTTCTCTTAGGTACTTGAGGGCTGTCTACTTTAGCTGGGGAGAGAGAGAGACAGTATCTTAGAGTAAAACAGTCTTCTTAGAACAGATAGCTCTCAGTCTTTAGCAGAGCTTGGTAATCTTCAGCAGAGAGACACCGTGCTGGTGTTCTGCAAGCAGGAGAAGAGACAGAGTCAGAGTAAGTGGATCCGTGATAGAATGAGTATGCCTCTTGACTGCCTTCTCCTCCAGCCTAATATAAGGCTTAGCTCTTGCCTCTCAACACCACAGGTGTAGAGACCGCCAATTCACCAATGCTCTCATCTCGCGAGCTCTCTCATGCTTGTTAGAACTAAATCTCTCTCCATGCCCTTTTCACCAAGGTGTTCCACTACAGGTATTTCTTATAACTCTCACTTCTCCTAGCCATAAGCTATACAGGCTGCTACACCCAGCTACTTGGGAGGCTGAGGCAGGAGACTCACTTGAGCCTAGGAGTTGGAGGTTGCTGTGAGCTGTGATGCCACAGCACTCTACCCAGGGGGGGATAGCTTGAGGCTCTGTCTCAAAAAATAAATAAATAAAAATAAATTTCTTAAAAAAAAAAAAAGTCTGGCCCTGGAGAGATGAGCATTCCTGGCAGAAACATTCTTAGAGAATAGGGAACAAATTGGTGAGACTAGCATATTAGGGGCTTGGAAAATAGGCTGGGGAGTAAATACAAAAATATAAATATCACAGACTTAACTCCTTGGATATTCAGAAGTCATCTTTCAAGAATTTCCACTTTAAAAACTTTTAAACTAATAGCTGGGCATTGTGGCAGGTGTCTGTAGTCCCAGCTACTTGGGAGGCTGAGGCAACAGAATCACTTGAGCCCAAGAGTTTGAGGTTGCTGTGAGCTGTGATGCAATGGCACTCTACCAAGGGCAACATAGTGAGACTCTGACTCAAAAAAATAAATAAATAAAAATTTCTAAACTATTGTAATTTTAATATATGTTCTATTTGTTAAGGCATGATATAGATCAACATTTTCTTTCTCTTTCTCTCAGGTCATGGAACATCCTTTAGTATCGACTGCAATGTCTGTTCTTGTTTTGCTGGTAATTTGGTGTGTTCTACTCGCCTCTGCCTCAGCGAGCATAGTTCAGAAGATGACCGTCGTACCTTCACAGGTGACTGTGGTCACCCAGAGGCCATCCTGGGGGGCCCTTATTCTGTTGCACACATTTTTCCCTTTGAGGCATCTTGTCTGGTCTTGTCTTAACTGTAGAGATACCTGGTAAAACAAATGCAGACTCTGAGGGAGAGATACATTCCCTCTCTGGATCTCAGAATTCAAAGCAATAAACTAAATGGTTTCTTAGGGTCCTTCCAGCCCTAACAATCTGGAATTCCATGAGTCAAAAGGAACAGAGCTAGTGATTGGGATGGTTTTAATTAAGGTGAAGTTTTCTACCTGATAAAATATCCCATTTACCCCTCCTATTATGATCTAAAATGCCCATGTGTTTTCTCAGTTTCCTTCTCAAGCAATACCTTCTTCTCGGCCTACCTCAGTTTACTGGTTCAGCTAGACTCCCACAAATGATGATATCTCAGAATCCCACTTTCTTGACTTTCCTGTGCTTTGTTGCTGGTATTCTGCTCACATCAGATACAGTAAATGAAAAGGCTGGCGAGATAGGACTCTTTTCTCTGTGAACCTATAGTTATCAAGAACAATAGTGTAATCCACTGGTATCTCTTGGTATGGGCTTTTGCCCAGATCTGAAATACCTGTGGTTCTGAGGACAGAGGTACTAGGTAGCTGCTCTTGTACCCTTGTCTTTCTGCTGTAGTGACAACCTGATTCTTCTTTCCCTGGTGTTAGTGTTACACAAGTAGAGGAATGGGCATTAGGTGGGGGAAGAAGAGAATAAAGATTTACCAACCTTGTACCTTCAACCCATGCAAATCAAAAGGAGATCAGAAATAAGAATCGAACAGCAAACAGTTGAGGAAGTAGAAGTAGGACATCTCTACACCATCCTCTCTGTACTCCAATGAGTACCAGCCTTTACTGCTTTATTAGTATTATTATTATTATCATCTTTTATTATTATTATTTGCCCTGCTGTAAGAGGATAATTCATTCTGATTAGAGAAATCATAAAGGGATATGGGGAAAAAGAGAAAGCTAAAGATTTTCAAGGAAGGCTTGGTGCCTGTGGCTCAAGAGGCTAAGGCGCCAGCCACATACACATAAGGTGGCGGGTTCGAATCCAGCCCGGGCCTGCCAAACAACAATGACAGCTGCAACCAAAACATAGCCAGGCATTGTGGCGGGCGCCTGTGATCCCAGCTACTTGAGAGGCGGAGTAAGGAGACTTGCTTGAGCCCAGGAGTTGGAGGTTGCTGTGCAGCTTGAGGCTCTGTCGCAAAAAAAAAAAAAGAGAGAGAGAGAGAGAGATTTTCAAGGAAGATTCTTTTTTGTTGTTAACATCTAAATGGTTTTGGAAGATGAACTTTACAATTAGTAAGACTCTTGTTCCCTGTAGCATGAGGTTCCTAGTGTCCTGGATAAATTAAGTCAATGACTTTTAAGCCAGCAGACTCTATGGAATTTCACTGTCTCAAAATCAGACTACATGTCTTAGGACTCAGTGTTCCTAGTCCAAACATGGCCCAGAGAGAAACATTCATAAAAGTTTGTAAGTCTTAAAATTACAATAATTTTCCAGGTTACCATCTTGTTCTTCCCCATCTCTAAGAAGATAAGAGTGAAAGGAACCTATGTGAGGAAGAACTTTTGCTTTATCTTATTTTTGGTGTTGCCATTTAACTTTCAAGAAGTACCCCAAGCCAGACTTCAAACATCTAAATTCTAGACTTTGTATGCCAAATAAGGAGAAACATGATTAACTTTGCCTAGCCTTGTTCATAGAGGTCTCTGCCTGGGATGGAGGTCCAGAGGCCGACTATTAGCTGGCCATGGAGGAAAAGCACAAGGGAAAGCCGTCTTGCAGACAGGGGGCTCCTGAGAGCATCGCTGCCTTTAGAAATCCTATCAGCTTGGAGAGAAGCTTTTTTTCCGGCTTAATTTATAATTCTATTTTAATGGGAGACTTTTACATGATTGTTAAGGGTTTTTCTTAATAAGAAAATATGGGGCAGTACTTATGGCTCAGTGAGTAGGGTGCCGGCCCCATATACCAAGGACGGTGGGTTCAAACCTGGCCCCCGCCAAACTGCAGCAAAAAAATAGCTGGGCATTTTGGCGGGCACCTGTAGTCCCAGCTACTCAGGAAGCTGAGGCAAGAGAATCACCTAAGCCTAGGAGTTGGAGGTTGCTAGGAGCTGTGATGCCACAACACTCTACCAAGGGCAATAAAATAGGACTCTGTCTCTAAAAAAAATAAATAAATAAGAAAATATGAGGGGAAACACACTATCCAAGCACATGTTTTTTAGACTATTTTCTTTCTTCAGGTCTGCCCTGTAACTGTGCAGATCAGTTTGTCCCTGTTTGTGGGCAGAATGGACGCACTTACCCCAGTGCCTGCATTGCACGCTGCGTGGGTCTCCAAGACCATCAGTTTGAGTTTGGATCGTGCATCTCAAAGGATCCGTGTAATCCTAACCCCTGCCCAAAAAATCAAAGGTAAGTCAAAGGGCTTATTTTTTTTAACCAAAGATCAGTACTTATAAAGTATCTACCATGTACCAGATAGTGAAAGTAAAGGTAAATTAAGAAGTGGTCCCTGGGCTCGGCGCCTGTGGCTCAAGCGGCTAAGGCGCCAGCCACGTACACCTAAGGTGGCAGGTTCGAATCCCCAGCCCGGTCCGCCAAACAATGATGGCTGCAACCAAAAAATGACCAGGTGTTGCGGCGGGCGCCTGTAGTCCCAGCTACTTGGGAGGCGGAGGCAGGAGACTCACTTGAGCCCAGGAGTTGGAGGTTGCTATGAGCTGTGATGCCATGGCACTCTACCCAGGGGGACAGCTTGAGGCTCCGTCTCAAAAAAAAAAAAAAAAAGAAGTGGTCCCTGCCCTGAAAAGTTTGAGTCTGGAGGGGAAAGAGCCACATAGAGCTGCCTGATTAGGTGCTAAGTCTTGGAGCCCGTAAGTGGGGAACACAGGGCCTGGGAAAGGCCGCAGAGTTTGTGGTTCTCAGCTGAATCTGGAAAGACGAGTAGGAGACTGCAGGCTAGGAATGCAGCAGAGGAAAGGCAGAGTTGGTGAAGGCAGACAGTGTAACAGGAAAATACTGTAGCCAGGGAAAATGAGGAGAAAACATGGTGTCTCTTGGGAGCTTTAGCAGTTTTTTAAGACTTAAACACAGAATGTAATATAAGGAGAGGCAGCAGATGAAGAGAAAAGGGTATATTCTTATTAGTCATTATTTGTGCCTCATAGTCAAAGGAAATTGTCTTTTACTTATATGCCTCCCTTTTAGGAATTGGACATGAGAAACTTCTAGAAACATAACTTCAGTACTATTTGAAATTATTTGTCCTAGGGTCCTTTGGCTGTGGTTTCCTCACTGAGCTCAGAGGACGGTTGATTCAGCCTTAGTGATCTGGATCTGTGCCCAACTCTGAAGGCTCAGCGTTAGCATGGCTTGTGCTGGCCAGCGTGCCATATTCTTGTTGGAGATGAACCGTAGCACTAGAACCCATTCTTCCTTGCCAGTTGTGACCCAAAGATGTCAACATTCCTAGTTATTTGTCACCACATAATTGGTGTTGAAAGGAAACTTTTCTGAAATGGCAGAACTGTTTGGTTGTCTTTTTTCCATGTAACTTAAACATAGTAATAAATAAAGTAATAGTTGGAAAAAAATTTTCTATATATGTATATAAAAATTTCTATATGTGGTGACCACCAGGGCATGTGTCTTGCTGACTCCTTAGATTGGAGCCTTCTGGAACTAGAGTTTTCACTGGCTGCCTCAGAGACCCAACAGGACACGTTTCAATACCACAATCCTTTCCATATGAAGGATTTTGTGGAGAATAACCAATTATTTCTTCATCCTTAAAACCTGTTCCAATAGAGAAGAAGAAGGGTGTTAAAAAGAAATATATTAAAAGAAATGGCTAAAAATTAGTCACCCATCTTCCAAAGTTTATCCAATAAAAAAACTGAGCCAAGAAAATTTCTATGGAAAGAAAACAGGATGCCATGTTTAAGGAATAAGCCAAAAGGATAATTTAGGTTGTGTTGGGAGGTAGAATTGAGGGTTGTTTTGGCCTTTGTTTGTTTTCTCTATTGGCTAGCCTTTCTGAATAAGGTTGTCTTGTTTTTATAATAAAGCAATAAAAAGAGGTCAGGTGCAGTGGCTCAAGCCTATAATCCCAGCACTTTGGGAGTCTATGGTGGGACCAGCCTTAGCAACGTAGCAAGACCCTGTAAGGAAAGCAAGGATGAAGAAAGGAAGGGAGAGATAGAAGGGGAAGAGAAAAACAATAAAAAGAAATCTCAAAGTGGGAAAGCCTTTCTGGGCATGATACAAAACTAATAGAAAAGATTGAAAAATTGAGCTACTTGAAAATCAAAATTTTCTGCAGTAAATTTGTCTGGTAACAGGTTAATAAATGACAAATTGGCAAAAATATAACAGAAAAAGACCTAAGTCCTTATAATATAAAAAACTTCTGCAAATCAATATAAAAAGATCAACCTTATATAAAAAATGGGCCCAGTACATAAACGAAAAAAGAAATACAAATGATTATTAGATACTTCAAAAGGTACTTTAGTTTGTTAGGGTAAGCAACTCTAGCTATGGTATACAAACCCCCAAATATCCGTACTTTCACATAGTAGATCCAATAAAATCTACTTGGGTGTTCAGCAGGTGGCTTTCTACATTCACACCCAAGGAGTCCTTCCATATAATGACTCTGCCAACTCCTACAGCCTCATGCACCTCTCTCTGCATCTGAACAGCAGATAAGAGAAGCAAGATAATGGGGGTTGCTCTTGAGAAGCTTTTATACGCCAGGTCTAAAAGTGACATTTATCATGACTTCCAGCCACATTTCACTGTCGAGAACTCAGTCACTTGGCCACCTAGAAGACTGAGAAATATAATCTAAATATGTACACAAGAAGAAATTAAATGAATTTACTAAACATCTGGCCAGTCTGCCACAATGCTTAACCTTTCTCATATTAGGGGAAATGTAAATTAAATTAAAACTTCGATTGTACACCATTTTTTATCTGTCAGATAGGCAAAGATAAAACATTTGCTAACATAGGAAAACAGCTACTTTCATACAAGAAGGGACTGAAGGAGGATTTGGTAAATTCTTTTACTTACGTAAAATGTCTCCGGAAGAATAAATAAGAAATTGGCGATAGTGGTTGCCTCTGGGGAAGGGAACTAGGTATCTGGAATCCAAGTATGAAGGAGATTTCTTTTTCGCTACATACTGTTTTATACCTTTGTTTCACCGTGGGCTTGTATTATCTGTTCAAAAAATAATTATTTAAATAGAAAAAGTTATCTTCATTCATCAAATATTTATGGATGTCTGAGTTGTTTTTCTAAACATTAGGGCACAGCAGTGAGGGAGAGAAACCAAGGCCCTGCCCTGCTCCTGTTCTCTTTCCTTTGCCCCCAGATTCTTGCCTTTTTGATGATCCTTTTATTTCCATATACTCAGATTGATCAAGTTTTCTTTCCCCAAATTACTAAATTTCCCCTGATTTTCCTGATTGTTACCCCTTGCATGTTAGTAGGCAATGAAGGTCTAAATATTCTTTTTCATTGTTTCTCTTAACTCACCTTAAATTTTTATAAAACTATAACTAAGTGCATTCTAATTTCAGATCACATCAGAAAAGGCAAACCATAGATGGTGATGGTGATTTCAGTGCAGGTTATCCCTAAAAGTATAAGTTAATTTCCCTGAAATTAAAATAACACTAGCTTCTCTCTCTCTCTTTTATATATATATATAAATGTATATAAAAGTATATATTATGTAAGTACATTTATATATAAGTATATTAAAGTATGTATAAATATAAGTATATATGTGTGAATATATATAGTTTTTTGGAGACAGAGTCTAACTCCAGGTAGAGTGCTGCAGTGTCGTCATAGCTCACAGCAACTTCAACTCTTGGGCTCAAGTAGTCCTCTTGCCTTAGCCTCCTGAGTAACTGAGATTACAGGCACCCACTGTAATGCCCACGTAGTTTTTTCTGTTTTAGTAGAGACAGTGTCTTTCCTGAGTTCAGGCAATCCACCTGCCTCGGCTTCCAAAGTGCTAGGATTACCGATATGAGCCACCACACCTGGCCTTAGCTACTATAGTCTGCCCCTTTTGTTTTATAGACTAATATTTATATATCTTATTGCTTCAAATACTCAGAGAAAGCTAACATTTTTGTAAGTCTTCTTATACAAAGTTATCTATATATACCCTTTATAAAAATTAAGAAAGCAGAAATATCTGACAAAGAAAATACCCATCATCCCTAACCCCTCTGAAGGAAGTCAGGAATTGAGAATGAAGCAAGATCCAGATATTGCTAGCAAAGACCAGCTTCCTGGGGCATTCTCTCTGGGATTTGCAGCCAGCCAGTATCAGCTCCTCACTCTTGTAGGCACCAAAATATGAATCTTTTCAGGTATAGAGTGTAGCCTTTTCTTGTAGCTTTTTTTTTTTTCTTTTGGCCAGAGCTGGGTTTGAACCTGCCGCCTCTGGCATATGGGGCCAGCGCCCTACTCCTTGAGCCACAGGCGCTGCCTGAGTGTAGCTGTTTCTTAAGGTGGACTTATATTGGCCAAGCTGAAAATTAAGTACCTGAAAATATTTCATTTGTTATTTCTACAAGACCTCCACCATCAGACCCCAACCCGCTGGTTGGCCTCATATCATGGCCCTTTTGCCCTGTGTGTGCAGCTTTGACTCCTGTCCTCATAGTCGCCTGCCATCTCCTCTGCACCACATTCCTTGAACATCACACTAGTGTTTATGGCTGCTCGCTCCAGGCTGACACCTTCTCCAGGCTCCCCAGTCAGAATGACTTACCTCCCTGAGCATTTTGCATGTCGTTTCCTTCCTTATGGGCCACTTTATATGCAGACTTGATTAGCCCTCTCTACATAAGCTCTTTGGGTCAAGACTATTCCAATTCATTTCTTGCTTTCTCCTCAGCCTCCTGCCCCACATCCAGTGCTGTGCTGGCCCCACAGCAGCCCCTCCCTCCCTATGTTGGTTCACAGTGCTGCATTCATCTTTTTCAGATGCATACCCAAACCACAAGTGTGCCTGACAACTTTTGATAAATTTGGATGTAATCAATATGATTGTGTGCCAAGACAGCTCGCCTGTGACCAGGTCCGCGATCCTGTTTGTGACACAGACCACATGGAGCATAGCAATCTCTGCACTTTATACCAAAGAGGAAAAAGCCTATCTTACAGAGGCCCATGCCAGGTATAGTGGTTTGGCTAACAAATCAAAGGACGTTAGGTATCAAACTGGTTTATGATTTTTTTGCAGATGAATCAGCATTTAGACCACTTGAGGGTCTTCTGTGACTGTCATCAAATCTAAGAACCCAATCCTCTACTGCAAATGAGGACTGGCCCTTTCTCCTGGCTCTGGAAGGCTGCCTTGCTAGCATTTGTGCCTTTGCACATCTACACTACAAGCAAGGATAGAGAGTGGCTTCTTGCAGCCCACTTCTAGGAAAAGAACTTAAAGTATAACACCCCCAACATGGTCAACACCATTTTCACTTCCTGTAATTCTACGGGCCCTACTAGAAAATAAAGTAGGGAGAATATGAGTTGAAACAACCAAGGAAAGAGTTTTCCCACTCTTCCCACCACAGTCCCACCTCCGGTGGTACTGAAAAAGGATTGAAAATTTCTCTCAGAAATTTTCTGAGATGTGTTTTTACATCAGCTTGTCTTTCAGTCTTTAGGTTATGGAATCTGCATTTATGTTTTAGAAAAATCCCAAGGGTGAGGTGCATTGGCTCACATCCATAATCCTAGCACTCTGGGAGGCCAAGGCAGGTGGATTGTTTGAGCTCAGGAGTTCAAGACCAGCCTGAGCAACAGCAAGACCCATCTCTACTAAAAATAGAAAAACTAACCAGGCATTGTAGGTGGGCACCAATAGTCCCAAGTACATAGAAGGCTGAGACAAGTGGATTGCTTGGGTGGTGCCTGTGGCTCAGTAAGTATGGTGCCAGCCCTACATACCTAGAGTGGCTGGGTCGAACCCGACCCCGGCCGAACTGCAACAACAACAACAAAAAAAATAGCCGGGTGTTGTGGTGAGCGCCTGTAGTCCCAGCTACTTGGGAGACTGAGGCAAGAGAATTGCACCTAAGCCCAAGAGCTAGAGGTTGCTGTGAGCTGTGATACCACAGCACTCTACTGAGGGTGACAAAGTGAGACTCTATCTCTTAAAAAAAAAAAAAAGAGGATTGCTTGAGCCCCAGAGTTTGAAGTTGCTGTGAGCTCAACCCCACTTCCCACATGCATGACTGGTTTTATGTTAGCTCCTCTCCATGGGGCCCATCTTTGGGCCCAGCATCTACTGCCCACAGCTAGCTAACACCTGCCATGATTGCTTTTCCTTTCTTAGTCTTCATGGTTAGAAATAGCCCTTCAGCTTGTCTCCCTAGGTTTGTTTTCTCTCAAAGCCTCAGTGCCAGTGTGTTGATACCATCCACTCTGAATTCCCAGTCTTCCCAAGTACACAGAAGGGAACAGCAATCCAAGCAAGTGAGTCACGGTACTCCAAGCAATCCACTTGTCTCAGTCTTCTGTGTACTTGGGACTACTGGTGTGACTTTTCTCTGATCTATTCCTAACCCACCTGATGTGTCCAGAGTCTGTCTGCCCCACTAACTTCTCCATTCTTCCCTTATTCCATACCCAGAATGAAATGATGAGGCCCCAGATGTACATGAAGTTGATCTTGTTTTCTTCAAACAGGCACTTCTGGGATACTAATAGATGTCTGGAATGAGGTGGGAGAGGTGGCCAGAGAGGGGAATTTGGGGACTTTTATCTCATATCAGTTCACATGGAATGAGCACCCAAGATTCTGGAGAGGCTGAGAAACGTAATCTTTTCAGTTAATCTAGAGACAACTATTTCTCCTCCTACCCCCATTTAGCTCACTTCAAGAGCTTAAGAGGGTGCCCACAAATTATACCTGTGTCCTTTTTCCTTTCTGAAAATGAGGGGTCATGCTGTGTACTCTTAGCTAGGAAAGGTACACCATAGAGGTTTCCAGGCTAAATGTGATTTGTTTGCCCTCAGCCCTTCTGCAGAGCCACAGAGCCCATCTGTGGACACAATGGTGAGACCTATAGTAGCGTGTGTGCTGCCTACTCAGATCGCGTGGCAGTCGATTACCATGGGTCCTGCCAGGCTGTTGGGGTCCTCTCAGAGTACAGCTCTGTCACCGAGTGTGCCTCTGTGAAGTGTCCTTCACTCTCAGCAACCGGATGCAAACCCATCATCCCACCTGGTAGGCTGGCAGACTTTGGGGTGGGCAGGGCTAGGACTGGGAAGATGTGCTTATCATCTACCAGAGAGTGAGTCATTGAAAAGAGAGTTGACTATTTAAATTTTTCAAAAATTCTTGAAGAGACCCTTATGTTGAGTAGACCTATTACTCTGGGTTGACCTTAAAAACCTGTGGATTACTTCAGATACTATCTGGTCCTGTGATTTTGTAATAAAACAATATGGCAACCTCTTTTCAAGCAAAATCTTATACCAAACACCAATATGTAAACAGATGAAATAGTATGAAACTACTCAAATTGAGATTAACTTTAAATGTGTAATACTTATTATAAAGTTAATGGATTAGTAATTAAAGAACAAATAATTAAAGTACTTTTGATGAATGCAAGCATCTGAAATTGAGAGTATATAATTATCGTCTTAGACTGGCCTTAACATCTAATTGAATTGTTTTGGGTGCATACAGTCAGAAAAGTCTTATTCCTCACAGGCTATTGTAAATAGTTATAGTTTTTTAAACAACTTACCTTACAATCTCATGTTCTTCATTTAAACAGAAATAGCAAAAGCATTCTAAGTCTTCACAGAATAGATTAATCTAGAGTCTAACAAGTTCATTCCTCCACTCATTAATTCATCAAATGGGTGGGGACTTTTACCCAACTTCCACTATGTGCCAACATTCTTCCAAGCACTGGGGGCACAGCAGTGAGCAAATTAAGACATTTTCCTTCAGGAAACTAAGTTCCAGGGACATGACAGACAAATACAAGTTACCATGCGTATCTGTACCAAGTCAGGTGGCAACAAGTACAATGAGGGGAGTGCTTGGGGCTGGAGACGTTCCTCATGGGCTGGTAAATGCTGTCTGTTGTGTTGAAAAACAGTATAATTCCATTTGATTGTACAATATTCTGTTATGGTTTTTTAGTAGTTTAAAATAATTTTAAAAGTGAAATTTGAATCAAATACTCAATGCAGAGAGGAAAACCAAGGCCCAGGAAAAGCATTTGCTCAGGATCACACAGTGAGTTCTGAGGCACAGTGGGATCAGGCCCCACGTCTCTTAGAAGGAGAAGGCGAGCTCTCAGTGTGCTGTCTGCACTACTGCCTGAGAAGTGGTGAAGGATGCCAGCAGGGACAGTAAACATACAGATTACTAAGACTCCAGGTTAGCAGTCATCAGGAAGGTCAGCAATAGCTCTCCTAGCCCAAAATGAAGGGGTCATTTCACCAACTATTTTGAATTCTCCTTTCTAATTCTAAATACTCATAAAATGGTTTTCTGTTGTACAGGTGCTTGTTGCCCATTGTGTGCTGGGATGTTAAGAGTTTTATTTGACAAAGAAAAACTGGACACTATTGCTAAGGTAATTTGCTTTATGTGTCAGGTACTGTTGAAACCTCATCGCTAAACCTCTCAGAAAGCCTCAAAGTAAAATGTATTATCCCCATTTATAGATAAAGAAACTAATCATCAGAAAAGAAACTTGCCCAAGGCCATGCAACCTGTAATCAGTAGGACAAGGGTTTGTGCCCAGTTGGTGACTCCCAAGGCCGAATTCCTTCCCTCCACACTCTGGCCGTGCACGTCACTGTCAGTTTGGGCCTGTCTTAGAAAAAGGCCCTGGTGGCACAGTAAGCATCAGTAGCACAGTGAGCATCGGTGGCACAATGAGCATCAGTGGCACAATGAGCATCGGTGGCACAGTGGGCATCAGTGCCACATTGGGCATCAGTGGCACTGTGAGTGTCAGCAAAGGCTGCAGGCAGAGCCACATAGCCAGGAGTGGGAGACTTGCGGATGCCCAGGTGGTTTCGAGGTCACCGCTCCTCACGCCAGTCCCTGTACCTCCTGAAGGAGAACTTGCAGAGCCTGTCCCTCCTGCATAAGCGGCCCCTTTCCATCTCTGTAGTCTCACCATTGCTGCTCCAGAAATGTAGCCATCATGTGACACTACCTAGACACTTATCCCCATTTGATTAAAACACCTGTACTTTTATAGGAAGACTTTCATTACCCTGTGGTCTCTAACTCGGTCACTTTTTAAAAAAGCACTTCTGGGGACAGTGTTTATCTTGCTGCAAAGCTCCACAGGCAAAACCCCATCGAAATGGACTCTGGAGATTTAGAACTTGGCAAAGCAGAGCTATGTCAGGGCCTTGCGTTGAGGGCTCCTTAGTCAAAAGAGCTGCCTCAGCTGGTACCCTGAAGCAAGGTAGCTTAGGCAATAGTAGGGAATTCTTCTATTTTTCAGGTAATAGAATATTTTCTTTTTCCAGGTGACAAATAAAAAGCCAATAACAGTTTTGGAAATACTTCAGAAAATCCGCATGCACGTGTCTGTCCCACAGTGTGATGTATTTGGATACTTCAGCATTGAATCAGAGATTGTGATCCTGATCATTCCTGTCGATCACCATCCAAAAGCTCTGCAGGTGGTTTAGCACACGTTGTACAAACATCTTGTCACTCTCAAGTTTGGTGGACCTGCGCAGGGTGGGCACAACCAGGAGTAGAGAAGGATCAGGGGTTCAGCAGGGAAGGAAGGAGACAAGCAAGGCTGTCTCTGAAGGACTGAGTATGCTACCAAGCTGCTGAGACCTCGTGCACAGTGACAGCAGAATGCAGAGGAGTCAGGGGAGGAGATAGCTTAAGCTACTTTGACCAGAGAGTGGGCAGAGATGGAAGGGGTCTGAGAAATCATGGAATCTAATCCACCCATCATGCAGAAGAGGCAGCAGAGGCCCAAGGAGGGAAGTAACTGGCAGAGGTTATGTAGTGACAAAGCCAGAATAGACTCTGGTCTCCTGAGGGCTACACTCCCCCTATGGAAGAGGATCCCATCAGAGATTATTCTGAAGGCCCCATTTTTCTTCCTCACAATCTGGAGCCATCTGGAATGCCATTCATACAGCCTTAAGCTTCAGAATCAAAGAAATTAGGGCCCACGTGAAGGGGGCGAATTCTGACAGTTTGTGAACTGCCATCATTAGAAACCTGGTTAAGTCAAAATGTTCTTATCCATATTTAAATAGCATTGAAAGTACATTCCCAGCTGGGTGCCATGGCTCATGCCTATAATCCCAGCACTCTGGGGAGGCCAAGGCAGGAGAATTGCTTGAGCTCAGGAGTTCGAGACTAGCCTGAGCAAAAGTGAGACTCCTGTCTCTACTAAAAATAAGAAAAAAAAAAAAATAGCTGGGTATTGTGGTGAATGTCTGTAGCCTCAGCTACTCAAGAGGCTGAGGCAGGAAGATTGCTTGAGCCCAGAACTTTGAGGTTGCTGTGAGCGATAATGATGCCATGGCACTCTAGCCTGGGTGACAGAGTTAGACTTTGTCTCAAAAAAAAGAAAGTGCATTCTCTATAATACTGTCTAAAGGTGGGTAAGAGGTGAACTGGACTGTGCAAAAATGAAAACAGTTGATTGATTAGAACAGTAATGTTGGGTGGCACCTGTGACTCAAGCAGTAGGGCACCAGCCCCATATACCAGGGGTGGTGGGTTCAAGCCCAGCCCTGGCCAAAACTGCAAAAAAAAAAAAAAAAAAAAAGAACAGTAATGTTATAGTTCATTTCTTTTCTGGTTTGATTACTGTTAATGCTGTTGTGTTTATTTAATAAGTTGACTATAGGCTCAGCACCTGTAGCTAAGTGAGTAGAGCACCGGACACATACACCAAAGCTGGCGGGCTCAAGCCCAGCCCAGGCCTGCTAAACAACAATGACTACTGCAACCAAAAAATACCTGGGCGTTGTAGCAGGCACCTGTAGTCCCAGCTATTTGGGAGGCTGAGGCAAGAGAGTCACCTAAGCCCAAGAATTTGAGGTTGCTGTGAGCTGTGACACCATGGCACTCTACTGAGAGCAACATAGTGAGACTCTGTCTCAAAAAAATAAATAAATAAAATAAAATATATATATAGACTATAATAAAATGTTACTTTGGCCAAGGAAAGAACAACAAAGAGAAAGCAGTTTCCTCCATGCCACAGTATTCTGGGGATATATGGGGACTTTGACTTGACCTTTTCATAGGTTCTGTGCTCTTATATTAAAAGAATTTTATTTGCCCCTCCCAGATTGAAGCCTGCAATAAAGAAGCAGAGAAGATTGAGTCCCTTATCAACTCTGACAGTCCTACTCTGGCATCCCACGTCCCTCTCTCTGCCCTCATCATTTCCCAAGTACAGGTCTCCAGCAGTGTGCCGTCGGCGAGCATTGTGGCCAAGCCGCCCCACCACTCTTTTCTCCTTGTCCTCAGCCTGGGCCTTGCCTTGCACTTGCTGTGGACACACAACTGACTCCCCGCGAAAGGTGCAAAGTGTTCCTCCACCTAACTTTCTACCTTGTGAAGGACATTCAGAACTGCTGGTTTGTTGTTGAATTATGGCCAAGTAAAAGCACATGTCACCTCTATTCACCACACAGTATTTTTTTTTAAGTCTGCCAGTATGCATAGGGTATTTGTTTTGTTTTTACAAGTGTTCAAATCCAAACGAAAAGAGGATGTCTCTCTCTGGTGGATTGTTGCCTTAAGATTTACATTTTGTTCATTAGATAGGTCCCCCACTCTAAGGCCAATTCAATTCACCAATAAGTGAGATGATCACTTCTTAGAAAGAAAAGTGAGTTTACTATTGGGATCATATCACAGAACTTCATTTCAGAAGTCCTATAATTATTAAGGTTTCCCTGGTGTTTGTTTTTGTTTATAGATAATTACTTATCTAGAACCTAGGGGTCCCAGGGAGCAGCCACTGCTATTAGAGAATATGAAATAAAAATAAAGCATCTTTGAAATTATCATGTAAAGTATCAGGCAAATTTAAGTTAATTTACAGAAATTTAATTCAAGACCCCATCTATTGTGTTAAGCAAAAAAAAAAAAAATAAGCTGACTAAATGACACTTATATCCTTATATGTTGCAACAGTCTCAGTGGTCATTGATTCGTGTCTGTGACTTTTGTGAAAGGGAGAAGTTACATCACATCAAAGCATCTTGCATTATGCAATTTTATATTAAAAGTAACCAGATATATATTTTTCAGTATTCGTCTGAGTTAAAGTTATAGTTTTTAAACATCAATCTTTAAACCAATTGCTGCTACATATATAATTGCCAAAAAGTGAAATAATTAGTATTCATGTAAATAATACATGATATTTCTATTTTATTATGAAGAAGGTGAATAGCCATATTTGTAAAATGACAATCATGTGTGTTAAACCAGTACTTTCTGTTCATGAAAACACATTTGCTTTTTGTGATATGCACAATGTAGATAAGTGTTCTGTCTGACTTTCTTTTTGGACATAGAATGATAAAGAATTGTGATTTATATATTTAAAAATGTCAAGTTGAGTATTAAAATGTTTGCATGTTGTCTAAGAAATTGAATACTTTGAATGTGTTTCACAGTTTGGAATAAGCTATTCAATGTAATATTTCTTATTTGTATGCACCTGGACTTAGATTTTACATGAAGTATTTTTTTTTCAGTATTATTTGTATCCTCTGAAATATATAGGGATATCCTTATTATACCAAAATGTTGAAAAGTGGGCACTTAAACCTTTCAGAATATCTCAATGCTAATGTAGCATGTTTGTTGCAATTGCTTTTTTCTGTATAAATGTTTTCAATGCAATATCCTGGAAAGCTTTTCTATTTTAATAAAAATAATTTTTATATGATCATGTGTGTTTCCAAGCAATGTGGACATTCAAAATGAAACCACTGATTACCCTTGGGTGAGCTGTGTCCTTTGCTCTGGAATAAGAAGTCTTGGAGTATTATTATCCTAACCCCAGGGCCTGGGGATAGCCAGCCAATTAGAACAGACCTGGTCAGACCAGAGGCAGAGAGAGTTAAGTACAAAGACCCCAGCTCTAGGCCTTCAGGACAGCGAGCACTTCAGGCCTTCTAAGTTCCAGTGATTTGCTAGACAGTTCTACACCCTCCACTGCATTGGGCCTGATGTTCTAGCTCCAGGGTATAGCCTGGGACAGAAGGAACAATGGAGATGAAAAGCACATTGATGAGACCTGAGACGTGGTATCTATCAGCTTAGACTGAGTCCCTGATGCTTCAGTGGCTTATACCAACAGAGCCTTCTATCATGTCTCCATCACAGGTCCATTGTGGGTCAGCTGTAGCTCTTGACACCATCTTCATTCCAGACCTATTCCAGTGTCCTCACAAAGGGGAAAAAAGAGACATAACCTTTAAGTCTGTACGCAAAAGTGACACTGTTGTTTCTTCCTATGTTTTATTGGCCAAAGCAATTCACATGGCCCCTCCTGAGGGTAAAGTGTGGGGATGGATAATCTTCCCATGGTGTTTTTATGTGTGTTGCAGGGAGAGCCAATAAATATTTTGAATAACGCTGTCAAACATAGAGGTCTTTTCTTATCAGGATAGGACAACAGCCAGGATTGACAAAATTTTTTAGTAGAAAACTTATAGAAGTTTCATGGTCTGCTAAAGAAATGAGAAGAGTACTTGGGTTTGGCATGGTGGGGGTGGGGATATATCCAGGGAAAGAAAGGTATAAAAGCTGGTCCTGCTTTTGAAACACAATCATGAAAACTTGGAAAATGGTGATGAGAGAACAAGTGCAAGTGCAGGTCAGGTCAGTTCAGGGAGAAATGCTCCTCAGTGGGTGGCTGCCTCATTGACCGTCAGTGGCTTCCAAGCACAGGAGCAGGTGGCACCGCTGATGGACAGCTCTCCAGTGTTCTACCCAGAGCCAAGTGCGTAAGTCTACAAGAGGACTTGAGAGCCTATGGGAAAGAACTAGGGCTAACAGGGGAAAGAGAAATGAGGTTCCTGTGTTCTATAATTTTGCCAGAATCTGGTAGCAAAGAGGATCTGGAAGTCCAAAAGAAAGCAGTTCTGCAGGAAGACAAATTAGAAGGTGAGGTAATTGTGAAAAGTGGACTCTAGACAAAGAATCAGTTTTCTGTGGTCATGGGTATTGAAACAGATTCTAGAAAAACATGAAATAGCTCCCTGTCCATTCTACAGAAAGTAATTGGGAATGAACCCTAATAGGCTCATTGGTCTGGCCTGGGTCACACGCCCCCCTCTGTGGCAGAAGAGGAAAGTTAGGGGAACGCCAGGCCCTACTAAGCCAGATAAGATAGATTTCCCACAGGAAAGAATTCTGTTCCTAGGAGCCTTTTGCCAGAGGTATCCTCTGGGGAACATGCATATCTCTACCAGGCCATTATCCCCCAAGCCAATTCAACCTGTGACACTCAGCAGTAGCCCATCCTCAGGCCAGGCCCACACCTAAGGATGCTGTACAGGTCAGCCACCAGAGTCCAGTAACGACTGGCAGGGTGTTTTATAAGAGTGGCTTATTGAAAAAGTGAGTTATCTGAAGTGACAAATAATAAAATAATTACCATACCCAGAGCAAAAGTGTCAACCAAGTTCAGGAGAGACTGTGATGAGAGCAGAATATTTAAATCTGTTAGTGCAAAAAGTAGGTCAGCTTGAAGATTTTGCTTGCCTCATGAATGCTTAGATCCAGAGCCAGCTCTGCTATGGTCTGAATATTTGTGTCTCTCCAGAATTCTTTTTAATTTTTTTTTTTTTTGCAGTTTTTGGTCAGGGGCTAGGTTTGAACCTCCCACTTCTGGTATATGGGGCTGGCACCCTACTCCTTGAGCCACAGGAGCCACCTTCTCTCTCCAAAATTCTTATGTTGAAATCCTTACCCTGAAGGTGATGGCCACTAGGAGATGGGGCCTTTGGGAAGTGAGAAGGTCATGGGGGAGGAGCCCTCATGAATGTGATTAGTGCCCTTATACAAAAGCCTGAGAGAGGGCTCAGCGCCTGTGGCTCAATCAGCTAAGGCGCCAGCCACGTACACCTAAGGTGGCGAGTTCGTATCCCCAGCCCAGACCTGCCAAACAACAATGACGGCTGCAACCAAAAAATAGCCAGGCATTGTGGCGGGTGCCTGTGGTCCCAGCTACTTGGGAGGCGGAGGCAGGAGACTCGCTTGAGCCCAGGAGTTGGAGGTTGCTATGAGCTGTGATGCCATGGCACTCTACCCAGGGGGATAGCTTGAGGCTC
>CAUYQV010047296.1:0-46411 GCA_963574575.1 Galagoides demidoff
CTGTGGTCCCAGCTACTTGGGAGGCTGAGGCAGGAGACTCGCTTGAGCCCAGGAGTTGGAGGTTGCTCTGAGCTGTGATGCCATGGCACTCTACCCAGGGGGATAGCTTGAGGCTCCGTCTCAAAAAAAAAAAAAAAAAAAGAAAGATTCACTTGTACCCTTGTAAGATAAACCATAGAAGTGATCCCTCCAATCACCCTCCTCTAAATTTCTTATTAGCTTTATAGTTTTATTAATATATATGGATCTTTTGCTCTAAATAGATTTTACTTTAGTAAATGTGAATTATGAGAGGATTTAACCTTTTTTTGTCCTCCATAAGGACAGTCCTACCACTGAGCTGGTTTTCTCAATGGTATCTTATCTGGTAGCCAGTACATTTGATGGCCACTAGCAGTTCTTCCTATTTGTGTTCAGGTTCCTGTCTAATCTCCTCCTACACTGAATAGGGCGGACCCTTGTAATCAGTAGGATGTTGTAGAAAAGATAGTTGTGAATTTTGCCACTAGGTCATAAAAGACATTATATATAGCTTTTGCTTCTCTTCACTCTGGGAAGCCAGATATTATGCGAGGACACTCAAACAACCCTAATGAAGGGTTCACTAAGAATCGAGGTCTCCTGCCAATAGCCAGCACAAACTCCCAGCCATCTACAGGAACTGTGAGATAGTAAATGTTCCTTGTTGTTTTAAACTGCTAAATTTCTAGGAGGCTGAGGCCTCCTAGGGTGGATCACTTGAATTCACAAGTTCGAGACCAGCCTGAGCCACAGTGAGACCCCATCTCTAAGAATAGCTATGAACTGTGATACCGCAGTACTCTACTAAGGGTGACAAAGTGAGACTCTGTCTTAAAAAGTAAAAAAAAAAAAAAATGCTGAATTTATAGTAATTTGTTTCCCAGGAATAGATAGCAGATTTTGGTTTCTGGAATTGGGGTCTGCCATAACAAAAACCTTGAATGTAGCAGTAGTTCAGTAGTTTTAAAACAGAGAATTGGGCAGAAACTGGCAGGATTTTGAAGAGAGTGTTAATAAAAAGCCTAAAGCTTGTTGAAGAGTCTGTTAATAGAAGATTGATGACCTTTGAGGAGGCTGAAGAGAGGACTGGAAAGTGCTATTGGAAACTGATAGAAAGGGGATCCTAAATGTATCATGGCAGAAAGTTTAGCAACGTCGTCACCTACAGTAACATAGAAAGTACAGGAATAACTAATCAACTGGGAGGTCTAAATAGATTTGTAGACAGATTGTTGAAGGTGACGCCTGCTTTCTTTTTGCTTATAGTAAAATAGAAGAAGAGAGGATACACTAAAGGAAAAACACTTGAATGAAAAAGAGCCAGAACTTGTTGGGTTTGAAAATTCTCAGCCTTTCTGGATAACAAGTGATGTTTAAATTAACAAATGGCTTCTAGGCAAAGATTAAATAAAGGAGAGTCTTAGGAAAACATGATCTAAAGGTGAAGCTGAGGATGTGATTATAAAGTCCTTTCTTAAGACATGAGAAATGGCTAAGCACAATGTCTCACACCTATAATCCCAGCACTTTGGGAAGCCCAGGCTGGAGGATTACTTGAGGCTGGGAATTCACAACCAGCTTGGTCAACATATTGAGACCCTGTTACAAAAAATTTAAAAATCAGCTGAGTGTGGTAGTGTGTGCCTGTAATTCTAGCTACCCAGGAGGCTGTGGCCGGAGGATCACTTGAGCCCAGAAGTTGAAGGCTGCAGTGAGCTATCATGACACTACTGCTTTCCAGCTTGGGTGATAAGTGACACCCTTTTTACTAAAAAAACAAACAAACAAAAAAACTCAAAAATATCCAAGAGGATGCCTCAGAGGACCATTCAATCAAATAATAGCACCTCTGACAAGCTTTTAGGGTATTATCTTGCAGAGATTTACGAGTGTGGCTTTTTTTTAATGGATTGAACCCCAGGACTAGCAACACACCCTGTAAGTTATAAAGAGAATTTACAGAAACACTGCCAGCTTGGACTGAAAGAGACAGAGACAAAAGAAGAGGCCTTTGGACCACCAAACTTGTACAGGCTGGAAGCAAGCAGGCTGAGGAAACTGGAGCTGCAAAGATCCTTCATGGAAGAGGCAGGATGACTCAGAGAAAGAGCAATTGTTGTTTGTGTGTCCATGGAGAATCCTTTCTGAACAGGAGTAGGCATCAGAGAGTTCCCAATATTTGTCCAACTGTATTATTGAATTTCACAGAGGCCGAGACTTCTGTAGGCCTCCTGTTTCTCCCCCTTTTGAACCAAGAGTGCCCCTAGTGGTTACTTGTGTGTTTCTGCTATTGCATATTGTGTCTTTGGAAGACATAACTTGTTTCTTTAGTTCACAGGTCTTCAGATAAGAAATGTACTTAAGAAGCTGTAGTTAAGGAACTACACCCAAGAGCCACATCCCACCTGCACTTGTTTTAGATGTTAAGAGTCTGTACTTTGAGCTGATGTTGTAAAGGAGTAAGACTTTGGGGGAATGTCAAGGGGGGGTGCATTTTGCAATGGGAGGGATGTGAATCAGTAGGAGCTGGAGGGAAGACTGGAGTCAGTCTCCAAGGCAGCCTTGATGATTCATGTCCCCTGATACTCATTCCCTTGTGTCATCTCCTTCCACACTAGATAGGGCTGACAAAGCTAGGTCATGAAAGACAATGGGACCTCTATCTTGCTCTCTCTTGGATTGTGGAGACAACAGCCACCATGAGGATACACAAGCAACCTTGTGGAGAGATCCAAATAGCAAGAATTAGATGTTTCCTGTCAGCAGCAAGCATGAACTTGACTTTCCAGCTATGTAAATAAGCTTTCTCAGGAATGGATCCTTCAGAGGTTGTCATGCCTGCAGCCCTGCTGATGTCTTGACTACAACTTTAGGAGAGACATGATGCCCAACTACCTGGCTAAGCCACTCCTGAATTCCTGATCCACAGAAACTGAATAAATAAATATCATTAATTTAAGCTGCAGTGTTTTTGGAAATTTGTTATACAACAATAGATAACTAAAATACACTCCACACTTTCCCCCAGTCATTTGTGATGTCTTTTTAAAAATACCTGTTCTCATATATACACTGCTTTGTTTCTGAGCTTTCTTTTGTGTTCCATTCTTTGTTTGTTACTGCATTAGAACCATGCTCTTCTCACAATATGGATTTGTGGTGCTTCCTAATTATCTGGCAGGGTCAGCCTCTCTATGCTTTTTTAAAAAATGTACCTGAGTCATTGTAGACTTTTATTCTTCCATATTAAAGAGACTTAGGAGTTTAAAATTTTTTTCCTAGAATTAGAATCACACATTAGTTTCCAAGGTTGGGAGAAATGAGAGGGGTTTTGGCATGAAGATTCTGAAAGAGAAAAGAAGCCCATGAGTCTGCTTCTGATTCTTTTTCTGGCCTCATCCCACCCAACCAGATTCATTCAATCAGCAAATATTCATTGAACATCAGTGTGTAGTAGGCACGTACTCTTTAAGGTGGGAAGAGAGAGTACATAAACAAATATACAAATATAGAATAAATTAGAAATGTCAGGAACTAAGCATTGGGAAGAAAATAAACTGATGATGTGAAAAAGGAGACTGCTATAGCCAAGGGATTCAGAAAGAGGGCTGTCATTGAGGAGACACCATCTGAGCTGCAATCTGAATGGCACCATGGAGCCAGCCCTGCAGCCAGCCAATCAAAGAGCATCCCAGGCAGGGGGCACAGCAAGGGGCCAGGGAGGGCTCACAGCTGGGTGTACTGAGGGAGGCATCAATGGGTGAAGTTGGGCACGCAAGGGGAATGGGAGAAATAAGCTGAGAGAGGTCAGTACCTATGCAGCCCTTGTGGACCCTTGGGGAATCTGGATTTTTCTCACAGGGGTAACAAGTAGTATTTGAAAGCTACTTAAGTGGGGGAGTCAGTGGCCTTTGGTTATGCTGTTAACCACCTTCCGCTTCTTCCCCAGCAAAAAAGGGAGAACCTGTCCCCGCTGTGCCTCATCCCCACCGTGACATCTCCCCGGGAGGAGCAGCAGCTCCTGGCCAGCACCTCCAAGGTGAGGCCCCTGAGCCGTGAGGGGTGGAGGCTCACTGAGGGCCTCTTCCTATAGCCTCACCCCATCCTTCATCCTCTCTCCCCCACAGCCCGTGGTGAAGCTCCTGCACAACCGCAGTAACAACAAGTACTCCTATACCAGGTGACCACCAGGGGCTGGGTGGTGGGTGTGCATTGGCTGGAGCCCTGGGATTGGTCCCAGCCCTGCTCCCACCCAAGGGGAGGGCTCATAAGAATGCCTACCTGGTGCAAATTCTAGATCTGCCACTTAATCCTAGACAGGTGGGGCAGGTCATTTCCACTTTTGAGCTTCACCTCTGTTGTTGGTAAATGGAAGGTTTGATGACGATTATGTGACAGTGGCTAGCCTTTCCCAGTCCTTATTTTTAAGAGGCAATGCTGTAAGTGCTCTCTTTATATTGACTGACAGAATTGTCACAATTGCTGTCAACTCCATTTTACAGATGAGCAGGTTGAGGCAACCAAGAGGTGAAGTGACTTGCCTAGTGTCACCCACTTAAAAATGGTGGAACCAAGATACTAGGTGCCTGGCACAGGAGCCATGGCTGTGCCTGCTTCCCTTCTGAGGCCTACTTACACTGGCCCCCATGGCAGAGGAAGCTTCCTATTGGGCACTAAACGCCTAGCTAGGACCAGAGTACTGGGAATCTGGGCCCTTGCCCTTGGGAATGGAGGGAGGGAAGCCAGCCATGCTGAGGTCTCCTGGCTCCTGGTCCTCAGCACTTCAGATGACAACTTACTGAAGAACATCGAGCTGTTTGACAAACTGGCCCTGCGCTTCCATGGGCGGCTGCTCTTTCTCAAGGATGTCCTGGGGGATGAGATTTGCTGCTGGTCTTTCTACGGGCAGGGCCGCAAAATCGCCGAGGTGTGCTGCACCTCCATTGTCTATGCCACGGAGAAGAAGCAGACCAAGGTCAGAAGGGGTCAGGGCCTGGTGGGGAAGGGCCAGAGGATGGTGGGTAGGACCAGGACCCTGGACAAAGCCAGCTCAGCAGGTTAAGCAGAGGAAGAGTCCGTCACTGGGAGTCAGGAACAATAGTTCTTAGGTCTTGGCTGTGTAACCCTGGGCAAGCCACCCACTGTGAATGGGTCTCCATTTTTGTACCTGTGAAATAAAGGTGTTGAGATAGAGCCGGGTGCTTAACTTAGGCCAATTGGATGGATTTCAAGGCTTTCTACAATCCTCTGCAATAGTATTCAGGTTTTGGGGTGTGTATGTATTTTTCTATATAGAAAGTCCATAGTTGTCATTAGAAATTCAGAAAGGTCTATTATTAAAAATTGATTCTTAAAAATTCAGGGCCTGGCTCAGCACCTGTAGCTCAGTGGCTAGGGTGCCAGCCACATACTCTGGAGCTGGCAGGTTTGAATCCAGCCTGGGCCTGCCAAGTAGCAATGACAACTACAACCAGAAAATAGCTGGGCCTTGTGGTGGGTGCCTGTAGTTCCAGCTACTTGGGAGGCTGAAGCAAGAGAATCTTTTAAGCCCAAGAGTTTGAGATTGCTGTGAGCTGTGATGCCATAGCACTCTACTGTGGGTGACTCAGTCTCAAACAAACAAACAAACAAAAACAAAACCTCAGGGCCAGATGGTCTCTTAGCACATACTCTTAGTTGGTTGAGTCATTAATGCCACAATCATTAGTGAATATTTCCAAAGCACTAACTGTATGCTAAGTACTACACCAGGCTTAAATCAAGGTAGATGAAATACTGAGTAAAGATGAAATACTTCCTCACCTAATCCCTTCTGTGCTTAATGTAAGGACATGCCTCAGTTACACCATACTTATTGCAAGAGTCTAAGCACCCAGTGCTATTTCACACCTCTTACCTATGCACATGCCATTACTTCTACCTGGAATTCTTTTTTTTTTTGGAGACAGAGTCTCAAGCTGTCGCCCTGGGTAGAGTGCCGTGGTGGCACTGCTCACAGCAACGTCAACCTCTTGGGCTTAAGCAAGCCTCTTGCCTCAGCCTCCCAAGTAGCTGGGACTACAGGCGCCCACCACAATGCCTGGCTATATATATATTTGTGTGTGTGGTTATAGATGTCATCATTGTTTGGTGGGCCTGGGCTGGATTCTAACCCGCCAGCTCCAGTGTATGTGGCTGGCGCCTTAGCCTCTTAAGCTACAGGTGTTGAGCCTCTTCCTGGTCCCTGTCTGCCTAATGAACTTGTACTTACTCTTTAAGACCCAGCCAAGCAAGTCTGGACACGGTGGCTTCCACCTGTAATCCTAGCACTCTGGGAGACCAAGGCGGGTGGATTCCCTGAGCTCATGAGTTCAAGACCAGCCTGAGCTGGAGCAAGACCTCGTCTCTAAAAAAAATAGCTAGGCATTGTGGTGGACGCCTATAGTCCCAGGTACTTGGGAGGTTGAAGCAAGAGAATCACTTAAGCCCAAGAATTTGAAGGTGCTGTGAGCTATAAAGCCAGGGCATTCTACGGAGGGTGACAAGGTAACAAAGTGATACTCTGTCTCAAAAAAAAAAAAAAAAAAAAGACCCAGCCAAGCATCTTAGGACACCTTCATTCATGAATTTTTGACATAGCTACCCCAGACAAAGTTTGTCATATTCCTTTCTTTGTTGAAGACAGTGTTTTCTGTAATGTGTGGGTTGGGAGGAAAGGTTGCTTCAGCAGTCAGGTGTTTACTCCTTGAGGGCAATGCTGTATCTTTTTTTATATTCCTAGCACTAGCCTAGCCCTTGTCACACAGTGGAAGCTAGGAAACATTTGTTGAATCATGAATGAATGATTGATTGAATGAATGAATGAATGAGTGACCTAGCTTCCAAGAAGCTTCCTCTGTAATTGGGACGAAAGGAAGATAAACCAGAAATTAGGATAAAGGGCTATACTGTTAGATTCTTCTAAGGCCACACAAAGGGAATGCCCCGATCACCTCTTCCACTTCATCCCTTTCCCCAGTCTCTTTCTGTTACTCTGCCTCAGTTGTACCTGCCTCCTTGTTGATCTTCAGTTGAGACACTAGGTGCATTCCTGACCCAGGGTTCTTATATTTGCTGTTGTTTTTCCCCATATTGCTTTCTTTAGCTGTCCACCTGGTTTTCTCCCTCCCTTCCTTTGGTCAAATATCACCTTTTTAGTACTTCCATGAACTCCCTCTTTTAAGTTGTAATGCTCCTGGCTCTGGCCATTTCCTCTTTTCGTGCTGTATCTTTTCCCATAACATCATCATCTGATTTAATTTATATTTTATTAATTATATATCTGAATCTTCCTTCCCCCTTAGAATTTAAGTTCCTGAGAGCAGGAGCTTTGAATTATTCACTGCTATTTTCTCAGTGCCTAAAACAACCCCTGGTATAGTGCAATCACTCAGTAAGTATTTGTCAATGAAAAAAATATACCTGGCTTGGCGCCTGTGGCTCAAGTGGCTAAGACCTTGTCACACAGTGGAAGCTAGGAAACATTTGTTGAATCATGAATGAATGATTGAATGAATGAATGAGTGACCTAGCTTCCAAGAAGCTTCCTCTGTAATTGGGATGAAAGGAAGATAAACCAGTAATTAGGATAAAGGGCTATATTGTTAGATTCTTCTGTATACCTGAGTTGGTGGGTTTGAATCCAGCCCGGGCCTGCCAAACAACAATGACGGCTGCAACAAAAAAATAGCCAGGCATTGTGGCCAGCACCTATAGTCCCAGCTACTTGGGAGGCCGAGGCAGAAGAATCGCTTGAGCCCAGGAATTGGAGGTTGCTGTGAGCTGTGATGCCACAGCATTCTCCCCAGGGTGACAGCTTTAGGCTCTGTCTCAAAAAAAAAAGAAAAGAAAAGAAAAAATACACCAAGAGACCAGATGGGGAAGGAATGAACAAATAATTCTGCCTTTCTGACTTCTTAGCTGGGCATTTAAGTGTGACTTTGCTAAGTAGAAAGAAGGGGCAGGCTCCGCACCTGTGGCTCAATCAGCTAAGGCGCCAGCCACATACACCTAAGGTGACAGGTTCAAATCCCCAGCCTGGGCCCGCCAAACAACAATGATGGCTGCAACCAAAAAATGACTGGGCATTGTGGCGGGCGCCTGTGGTCCCAGCTACTTGGGAGGCGGAGGCAGGAGACTCGCTTGAGCCCAAGAGTTGGAGGTTGGTATGAGCTGTGATGCCATGGCACTCTACCCAGGGGGATAGCTTGAGGCTCCGTCTCAAAAAAAAAAAAGAAAGAAGGGGCAAAGAAGACAGTCCAGGCCAAAGAACCTGACTGCCAAGGCCAGCAGGTGTGTCAGTGCAGGGACCGCTGAGCTGGAGTGGCCCCATGTGACTGGAACAGAGGATGGGAGCTAGGAGTTGCTGGCCTTTTGCAGGTGGAATTCCCAGAGGCCCGGATCTTTGAGGAAACCCTGAACATCCTAATCTACGAGACTCCCCGGGGACCAGATCCAGCTCTCCTAGAGGCCACAGGGGGTGCAGCTGGAGGAGGTGGGGTGGGCCGAGGGGAGGATGAAGAGAACCGAGAGCACCGTGTTCGCAGGATCCACGTCCGGCGCCACATTACTCATGATGAGCGTCCTCATGGCCAACAGATTGTGTTCAAGGACTGACCTTTGATCTTTCCCCTGCCTTCCTCCTCCCCTGGGACCCAGTTCCTATCTGTCTTTTCCTCCCCTTCCCAGACCTTTGCCCCGGCTCTGCTGGCCAAGTCGTGGGTCTTCTGTCCTTTCGTTGCATGGTGCAATTCATGTTGGCCCTTTTCCATTCATTCCCACCTCTTGCTAACAACATGATACATTCTAGCCCCTCCTTAAGTCCAAGCCCTTCGGAAAGTCAACATGCATCCCCTCATCCCCATTCTTGTCCTGCTTTCTTTCCCTCACCAGCTGGTTTAGAATGATTCAGAATTCCCCTTTTTCCTTTTTCAGTACATGGGCCCTGCCAAAGTGTCAAGCCCATCCTTAGTACCATCCACCGCACTCTGAGCCACCCTGCATTGCACAGGGTAATTTGCCATCCTCCCCAGCCCCACGTTCTCCCTACCTCCTTAACTTTGTACAGGCTGGCCTGGGCCTGCACCAGCTCAGTGGTCTTCTCAGTCTGTTTCATATTTATTTATTATTTTAATTTTCTATTAAATTATTGAAATAAAGTTGAGTTGAGAGTTTGGTGCTGGCTCCCCAGAAGAGGGACAGGTGTCTGGCTATTTGTATGAGAGAAGACATATGTCCCTGCCCCAAACCTTTCCCTGTGGCCAACTGGGTAACTAAGAAGGAAGGAGTCAAGAGTTAGGAGAGAATTCCATATTTATATTTCAGTGTTCACTGTCCAGTTCCCACCATCACCCCTGCCCACCCTGCTGCAGTGGAGAAAAGGTCCTGGGTGCTACTCAAGCCATCCCTGAGTGCAGCATCTCTCCAGCCCAGGTGGTCTGAAGGGAGCACCTAACATCAAGGGTCTGGCGCGAAGACAAAGTCGAGGGCCTGGCGTTCTGCCCCAGCCACATTGGGGTGCCAAAGGTCCACTATGAAGACCACTCGAGGCCCATCTTCAGGAGAGCCTAGGGCACATGGGGATGAAAAGAGCAGAGTGGCTGATATGTATGAGGTACTTTCTGTGCCAGAGCACTCACCAAGTAAGTACCAGGCCCTGTTCTAACCCTCTATATGTATTAACTCTCAATTATCAAAACAAACTGAGCTGTTAACCATGATTAGCCCCATTTTAGACAGAGGCAAGGTTAAGTAATTTGCCCAGGTACAAGAGGTAGGCCCGAAGCCCAAGTGGTGACACAGGCTTAGAGTCCTGTGCTATTAACCACTTTACTGTGCACCTACATTATCGTCTTTAATCTTCACAGTTACTTGTTAAAGAAGGTGCTATGACTGTCTTACAGAAGATTACAGAAGTTATGGGACTTGTTCAAGGTCATGCAACTGGAAAATGGTGCTAGGACAGGAAATCAGCAGGACCTGATTCTGAAGTCCACTTGACTACCCCTTCACTCATTAGTCCCATATCCCTCCCAGAATGGGTACCCTATTACCATTATGAGCCACTGTATGCAGAAAGGAGTCATCCACCAGTAGACAGTGCCCCTCAGCCCAGCACTGGGGTTCACCACCAACCACGAGCTCACAGCCAGGGGGGATCTTCAGGCCTGTGGGAAAAAACCAGGGGGGTCCAACATTCTTCTGTGTATCCAAGGGGCCCAGGTCAGTCAATTGGAAGTTTTAAGGACCTTAAAGGCCAGGTTTTGTGGTGGTCCTTCCTTTCTGGAAAGTGACCACATATAATTACAATATAGCACTGGATGAGAGGAGTACTTGGAAATTGGGGAGATGCTGTGGGAAGTGCAGTCAATTGTAGGAAAAAGAGAAAGCTTCCTGGAGGAAGTGGCAACTCCTGGACCTCCTGACAATTCAATTCAAGAACCTACTAAGTGCTAGGTGCTGTCTCTGCATGAGGTATAAGACTAAAGACTGCTTCCTGGCCCAACAACCACATGGTTGAGTGTGGTGAGGTAACTGAGCAGCCATCTCAAATGATGGGAAATAGGAGGGTATCCCAGAGAGGGTGTGGCCCTTGAAAACTGGCATCCTGAGGGCTTAGTAGGAGATGATAAGGTGGAAAGTCATTCTAAGTTGAATATACAACATGTGTGTGCTATCTGCCATCATCAGCCAGAAGGCCATCATGATTTAGAGCACAGTGGGAAGGAAGGGGAGGAGGAGAAGGATTTGGACTCGATCCTGAGGTCATTGTGCCCCAAAGTGAAGGACACATCCAACTGGCAGCACAGGAGACAATCTGGGGTTAAATAAGGTCATGGAAAATTGTTTCTGTTCCATTTTCTATTTATTTTCAATCTTTAAAACGTATCTAAAAGAAAATTTCAGTTTGGTGCTACCTTAACTTTGACACTCCACCAACATTGCTCCCCTTTAAATGAAGAAGATGGAGGCTTCAGCCTTGGAAAACTAGAGTATTTAACTAGAATAGTTAAAGCTTTCTTTTTTTAAGTTTAAGCTTATTTTTATAAGTACTTTGTATTTAGGACAAGTAATGATGATGACTTACAGTTCTATAAAGATTTCCTTTAAATAAGTATAATAAAAGATATGGGGAGAGTCAACATGAAGAAAAATGGTACAGATGGTAAATGGCTATGGCAAAGCTAATGAAAATGGTTTGCAGATGACTGAAGCTCAGGAAATGCTGCTCTGAGCAACAGAGAGACATGGAAGATTTCTGAGAAGAGAGGCATGATCAGAACCATAGACAGCTCTGGTGGCAGAGAAGAGGAGAATCTGGAAAGGGGATTGTGACGGCTAGTAGATTGTAGGCAGAATCTACTTACCAAGGTGGCATCTGACTCTCGCATTGGTGGGCCCACAGCGGCCCTCAAGTCTGGCCCCAGGCAGGAGGACAGAAAAGCCAGCATTGCCAAAGGTGTTGGCACTCATAAAGCTCCGCAGCCCCCTCAGTGCCCGATAGGCCCCTGGGCACCGGCGGCAGTTGCTGGGTTGGCACCGGCCTGCTTGGTACAGCAGGAGCTGGTAGCACCCAGGGGCCAAGGGCGGGGACCAGCCCCGAGGCAGAGGGGTAGTTCCTGAGAAGTCCCAGCTCACAGCCCCAAAGTCCCGCAAAATGGCAGGGAAGCTGCTCTCCAGGAGCTCCACATCATGCCGCTGGGCATCCCGTGGCACAAAGGGGACTGAAGGCAGGTCTGGTAGGAAAAGCAGGCCTGGGCGCTGAATGCCCAGGACCCCTGGCCCTCCCCCTGGGCCTGGACCACCTTGCACTGCCCGCCTCACCCTACCCATCCCAGCCCAGGAGTATCGCCTGGCATAGGCCCGAAGCCGACGGCTCACGAGGCCTTCTGTCCTGGGTCCTTCTCCTGGCTCTCCAGAGCCCCTTAGACTTGGCCTGCCAGCTTCAGAGCATCCCCCAGGCCCACCACTGACACCTCCAGCCTGGCTCCCTAGGGCCTGCATGTCTTGGGAGCCCAGGCGGTAGCAGTACCAGAGGAAAAGGGAAGTGAGGGCCCCAAGAAGCAAGGTAAGGGCTGAGGAGACCAGTGGCAGTGGCCATGGGAGCATGAGAGGTAAAGAGGCCTTGGCCAAGAGACCTGGAGCATCTTCCAGACCCCAATTCCCCTGTCCCCCCAGCTCTCCTCCAGTTCCTTCCATGGCTGCTCCCTGGTTCCCGCCTGGACTGTTTCCCTTCCACATCCCCACTCTCAGTTCTTTCTCTCCTTGTGAGGTCTCTGATTTACTTTGTATCTCTCTTTTCCCTCCTTCATGTACCTCTAGCTCTCCATTCCCTCTTTCCTTCTATCTCACCACTCTCCTACCTCTTCTTTCTCTGATACCTTTCTCCTCTCTCTATAAGCCTTCTCCCTTCTTTCTCCTTCCAGCAGTCTCCTCTCTCTCCCTCTGCCTCCTCTCTCCACCTTCAGTCTCCCCCCCTCCTTTCTTTTCTCTTCCTCCACCTCCTTCCTTTTCGTTCTCTTCTTCTCCTCCCCCCTTTCTCCTAGCCTCCCTGGACAGCGGTTCCTACCCCACCTGGACCTGCAGCCCCAGGAACCGCAGCCTGTCTTCCTCAGTGGCGGTTCTCTCTTGCCTTCCTCCTTCCTCTCTTCTTGCCCTCACATCTCACTCGACTCGACTCGCAGCTCCTGCCTCTCTCTCTTCTTCCCTCTCTCCTACTCGCTCCTTCCTTGGCTCCCACTCACCCTGACGTCACTCCTTCCCGGAGCCCTGAGTTTAGCAACCCCCGACCCCTCCCAGTGGCAACCGACTCAGCTGGAGGGGGGAGGTATGTCTGAATTTGCCTCCCCGCCCACTACCCGCCCGGAAAGGGCGCCACGCGGGGCGCAGGAGGCACCGTGCCAACCTCCAGCCGCCCCGCAATGCGAAAAGAAGGGGCGGTGCCAAGGGGGGGCGGGACGAGCACGCAGAGTGACAGTGGGGGCTGGCGTTGGGGGACTGCGGGAACTGCAGGCAGGGACGCCTAGGCCTGTCCGTCTGTCTGCCAGTCCCTTGACCAGTCGGCCTGTGACTCTCCCTCCCGCTGGGCCTCCTCAAGAGCCAGCCCCTGGCATGGGGCTGATTGAACTAAAAGTGGCTTCAACCAATCACTGGCGGCATCGGGGGCCGGGCCTGTTCAGGCGGAGCTGAGAAGAGCTGTCCGCGCGTTGGTGGTGCTGAAAAGGGGCGCTCCAGGGGCGTTGTGAGGAAGACCAGGAGAGAAAATCAGAGTTGAAGCCTCCAGTTGGCTGACCAAGGTCACCTTATATGTACAAAGAGGGGGGGTCTTTCTTCCCCAAACCCCATCCTGTTACCCCATAGATTCCTCACAAACGTAGAAACTCGCCATTCTCCTGGGACAGGGGAAAGCCCATTCTACCTGAGCTTCTGTAAAAGGCAAAGGGAAGGAAGCCCATGGGGTGTGTGGATGTAGATAGAAGGCATACTTGGGGGCCTAGCAGGCGCAAACCAATCTGTGTCTGCCCTCGGCTCCCTGGCAAGAAGAGATTCAAATTCCAGATGTGCGGGAATGGTGGGGGAAGGGGGCCTAATAACTGCTGGGACCAAAGAGTTTCCTTTGCCTCCCCTAGGGGCAGCGGAGTAAGGATTACGGTCCTGGGTCATATGATCACTCCTTCCTCCATCTGCACTTCCTCCTCCTCCCTCCCTCTTAAATAAATCCCAGGCCCCTCCTTTTGCCCGTCCCCAGGATCTGACGTGGGCTCAACACCTTTCTAAGCTTCTCCCTCCCGCGGCTCTGGTGCCCAAGCTTCGGCTTTCCGGGTTCCCCAACCCCTTCCCCTCCCCACAAACCCCTCTAGAGCCCAGTAGAGACCCTCCCGATCCTTGACCCCACCCTGAGCCCCAGGAAGCTGCCTTCCCCTTCCTGAGTCCCTGATCTGGGATCCAGTCAGCCCAGTGGACCCAGGCCCCAGAGCAAGAGGATAACCCAGGCCACCCAGCCCCTTCAGCCCTTTGGGCCCCACCCCCTGCAGCCAGAGCCGCGCCCCCCTCTACCACAGATTCAGGAGTAGAGGACAGAGGAGATCGAGCAAAGAGGGGTGGGTTCCAGGTGACCCTTAGTCTAATCTGCCTCAAGGGGCAGAGAAATTGTCTTTCTTTGCTGACCCCTAGCAGGAAAAAAAAATATTAAAGGAAAAGATAAAAGGAGACGGAGGAAAGGTGGCAGCTAGATTATTTAGGACAGGCACAGAGGAATCAGGGTGAGTCGCCATGGGCTCTCCCAGGGCCCAGCACCGGCCGCCTCCCCAGCTGCTGTTCCTAATTCTGCTGAGCTGTCCCTGGATTCAGGGTAAGGACATGGCGGGGGAGTCCTCCACCCTCCTTTCTCCTAACATCCTGGGTCTTCCGAGCTCAAGGGAGAGGGGAGGGGCACAGCCAATGGGGAAGGGGCAAGCAGGGCTTTCCAGTTTCAACCTAATGCCCCTTAACTCCCAATACTGAGGACGTGGGGGAAATGGAAGAGGAGCTTTCAGCAGCATCTCAGGAGTTAAATCCAGAAAGGAGGGCTGAAAAAGTTGGGGGGATATCTGCGGAGGTGGCAGAAGCACGCAAGATACCTGGGTGGGAGATGGAGGTTATGGGAGAGATGCCAGGCATAGCACACACAAATGTTCTTGGACGTATGGACAAAGACAGAGGAATAGAGCCAAGCTCAGAGACCAGATATTCAGTCCCCACTTTGACCCCCAGCCAGACTCCAAGAAAGGAGGCAGAGATTGCAGAAAATGAGAGAGAAGAAGCGAGAGAGACAGAGAGAGAGAGAAGGCAGCCACACTGCAGAGACAGAAACCCAGAGAGAAAGCCAGGCACTGCAGGAGCAAGGGCTAGAAGGTGTTGCCAGACCCTCCTGCAGAGCCTCAGGGCTGAAGGGAGATCACCACTGAGGTGAAAAGGCAGTCAGCACTGATAACCCCCCCCACCGCGTGTACTCTGAGGCGCTGTCCTGGGTTTGTACCAGCTAAGATGCTCACTGAAGGCCCACACAGCCTGAGGGGAGGGTTGCTGGTTGGGTGGGAGGGGGAGAAGAAGAGTACCAGCCATGAGGGGCAGCTGGGAGCCCCTCCCCCGATCTTGGCTCTCAGCCCAGCCTGGGACCCTCTGAGCCCCTGCAGCTGATGAAAGAGGGAGGAAGAGCTCTGGAAAAGATCTCTCTGGAGGCGAAAGGGATATGAAGGGGTGGAGAGGCTCACACTGTCTTCCCCTCCTAGGTCTGCCCCTGAAGGAGGAGGAGACATTGCCAGAGCCTGGAAGTGAGGCCCCTACCATAGCCTCTGAGGCCCTGGCTGAACTGATCCATGGGGCCCTGCTGAGGAGGGGCCCAGAGATGGGCTACCTGCCGGGTGAGGCCCCTAGAGTGGCAGGAGAGACATTGGCTCAGGGAGATGGAGAAGCAGGCTAGGGGGAGAAACAAACAGAGAGAGGCTGCAGAGGGGGCAAGATCCCGTAGGAGCCAGTGGAATTCAGAGGGAGACAGAATGAGGCAGTTGCAGAAAGAATCAAACCTGGGCATAGACAGAACCAGAGAAATAGAAACAGAATGATTAAGAGACAGTCAGACAGAAAAACAGACACACAGAGAGAAAGATAGATGGAAATTGAGAGAACCAGAATCAGAGAAATGGTGGGAGAAAGAGAGAGAATGAAATACAAAAACTAGTCTATCCAGAATCATAAAATCAAAGAGTGATAAGAATACTAAACAGTAAAATGAAGAGTTGTAGAGAGAGCAAGACAGAGGAGAGAGAAAGGTAACTAGGAAAGAAAGCTCAAGGAGCGCATGGGGTGGAAGGGCCTGGGTGGAGGGGAGGGAAGAGAAAGGGGTCAGTCTGTGGAAGCTTGGGAGGTTGCGGGCAGTTCTGGTGGGATGGGGAAAACTGGGTGGCCTGTACTTTTGGGGGGGAGGATTTTTGGATTCAGTAGGGGAACCTCCAGTTACCTTCAGCCCTGCTCCCCACCTTCATGTGCGCCTCCTGTACCCTGACTCACCTTGCATTGTCCCAGGATCTGATCCAGACCCTACGCTGGCCACCCCTCCAGCCGGCCAGACTCTCGCAGCACCCTCCCTGCCATGGGCCACTGAGCCAGGAACAGGACCCCTGACAACAGCCGTAACCCCTAAGGAGGTCAGGGGGGCAGGCCCCACCGCGCCAGAGCTGTTGACCCCGCCCCCAGGAACCACGGCCCCACCCCCTCCAGGCCCCGCCTCCCCAGGCCCGTCCCTGGGGCCTGAAGGAGGAGAGGAGGAGACCACGACCACTATCATCACCACGACAACTGTCACCACTACAGTGACCAGCCCAGGTGAGGGGATGGCAAGGAGATGGGGATTGTGGGGATTGTGTCCAGGAGCATGAACATGGGAGAGGAGGATGGATGGAAGAGAGGCTAATGGGAACCATGGAAGGAGTACTGGGTAGAGATGGGAGAGGAGCCTCTGTTTAATAAGGAGGCCTTTGATCCTAGCTCAGGTGGGTGGAACCCTTGAGTTCAGGAGTTCAAGACCATCCTGAGCACAAGCAAGACCCTGTCTCTACTAAAAATAGAAAAAAACTAGGCAGGCATCATGGCTGGTGCCTATAGTCTCAGCTACTCAGGAGGCTGAAACAGAAGGATCAATTAAGCCTAGGAGTTGAAGGTTGCTATATGCTCAGCAGACGGCACTCTAACCTGGAAGACAGTGAGACTCTGGCTCAAAAATAAATAAATAAATAACAAAGGCTTGTGTTTACATACCCTTGCTACTATTAGGCACCCTTCTGTGTTTCAGTTGGGGGAGGGAGTTCTGGGTACAGGTGGGAGAGGAAGCACTGGATAAAGATGGTGAGGGGTGCTCAAGAGAAGGCAGATGAGAACCCTCAGATTCACTTGGCAGGGAGGAGTGGCTAGTGTGGGGTCTGGATTAGGTCCTGGGTTCTCTCAATCCCAGCCACTTATATCTCTTTAGTTCTGTGTAATAACAACATCTCCGAGGGTGAAGGGTATGTGGAGTCTCCAGATTTGGGGAGCACCACCAGCCGCACCATGGGGCTCCTGGACTGCACTTACAGCATCCACGTCTACCCTGGATATGGCATTGAGATCCAGGTACATGGACCAAAGCATGTGACTATGAAAATTCCAAGCCTTTTCCTCTGGGTCAGTGGGTGTGGACAGGTTTGGCCTAGGAGCAGAGAACCTGAATTATGAGTCAGATGATTTCAAAAACTCTTCTAGAGTTCTACAACTTGGGCAACGTCACTGTGGCGTTTGGGCTGCCACACACAAGAAAAGGCAGGAAGTGGGAGACTTAGAAAATGAAACTCCCTTGGGCGGAGCCTGTAGCTCAAAGGAGTAAGGCACCAGCCCCATATGCCAAAGGTGGTGGGTTCAAACCCCGCCCTGGCCAAAAACTGCAAAAACAAAAACAAAATGAAACTCCCTGGCTGACTTGCCCTGGTGGGTCTGTGTTTCGCTTCTCTAGGTGCAGACTCTGAACCTATCTCAAGAGGAGGAACTCCTGGTGCTGGCTGGTGGGGGGACCCCAGGCCTGGCTCCCCGACTCCTAGCCAACTCCTCAATGCTGGGGGAAGGACAGGTTCTTCGGAGCCCAACCAATCGGCTGCTTCTGCACTTCCAGAGCCCCCGGGTACCAAGGGGCAGAGGCTTCAGGATCCACTATCAGGGTGAGGAGTCTCAGGGTGCTGGTAGAAGGGCAGGGGCTGCATTGGGCACAGGGGATATCTCTAGGATATCTCTAGTATGCACAGGGTGCTGAAGGGGGCTTTTCCTCCTGACTGAGACCCTGGGGGGCAGGACCCTCAGAAGAAACTTAGCACACTTATCTCACACACTCAGAGATCTGTGTGTTGATGTGCACATATCCAAGTGTTGATGTGACAATTCATCCATTCAACTCAACAAATGTTTATCAAGTGCCTACTTCATACCTGGTCCTGTATTAGCTGTGGAGAGAGGAATGAACAAACCAGGTATAAATCTAACTTCAAAGAAGTCAGACTCTAGACAGGGAGATAGACGAGTAATCAGGATAGTTATAATTCAACAAGATAAGTGTTATGATGGAGGAAACACAGGCAGTGGAAGCAAGTATCAAAGGGATTTAAATGTCTTCCAAGGAATATGGGGACACCTTGGAGGAGGTGATGACTAAGCTGAGACCTAAAAGATGAGTTAGCCAGGGAAAGGGTGGGAGGCAGGGAGAGGAGGAGAGATGCAGATGTCTAGATGGATGAAAAAACATACTCCAAGACTCAGAGAGAAAGTGCGATGCCCCTAAAGGAGAAGTAATTCAGCATGGAAGATAGAATTGGCCTAGCTGTGTGACCTGGGACAAGTTACTTAACCCTTCTGTCCTTCATGGTCTTATCTGGAAAATAGGAATCATAATACTCATGTCATGCTATTATTAAAAGGATCAAATGAGATAATACAAGTCAAGTGCTTAAAACAGTGTCTGGTACACACTGTGAGCTCGAAATTGTCAGTCATTATCACAGTCAAAGCACAGAAAGTGATGGGGGAGAAATGGGCTAAGAGATAAGACTGGGGCTCAGCATCTGTAGTTCAGTGGTTAGGGCGTCAGCCACATACACCAAGACTGGCGGGTTTGAACCTGGCCCGGGCCTGCTAAACAACGACAACTGCCACAAAAAAATAGTTGGGCATTGTGGCGAGTGCCTATAGTCCCAGCTACTTGGGAAGCTGAGGCAAGAGAATCGCTTAAGCCCAAGAGTAAGGTTGTTGTGAGCTGTGACGCCACAGCACTCTACTGAGGGCGACATAGTGAGACTCTATCTCAAAAAAAAGAGAGAGACAAGACTGGAAAAGCAGGTTGGATTCAGATCACAAAAAGGCTTATCAGCTTAAAGGGAAGGAGAGAGAGAGGTGGGGGTCACAGTGTGTGACACACCTCTTGGGGGCCAAACACAATAAAAGGGACTTCACCTAACAAATGGAAGCAGTGGCTCGGCGCCTGTGGCTCAATCGGCTAAGGCGCCAGCCACGTACACCTAAGGTGGCGAGTTCGAATTCCCAGCCTGGGCCCGCCAAACAACGATGGCTGCAACCAAAACCAAAAAATGGCCGAGCGTTGTGGCCGTTGCCTGTGGTCCCAGCTACTTGGGAGGTGGAGGCAGGAGACTCGCTTGAGCCCAGGAGTTGGAGGTTGCTATGAGCTATGATGCCATGGCACTCTACCCAGGGGGATAGCTTGAGGCTCTGGCTCCAAAAAAAAAAAAATGTAAGTTCTAGAGGTAGGCATATGTGAAAACTCATCATACATATGCTTAAGATTTATGCATTTTTTACTTTATTTAATCATACCTCAATTTTTTTTTTTTTGAGACAGAACCTCAAGCTGTCACCCTGGGTAGAGTGCTATGGCATCACAGCTCACAGCAACCTCCAACTCTTCGGCTTAAGCAATTCTCTTGCCTCAGCCTCCCAAGTAGCTGGGACTACAGGCGTCCACCACCATGCCCGGTTATTCTTTTTTTTTGGTTGTAGTTGTCATTGTTGTTTGGCAGGCCTGGGCTGATTTCGAACCTGCCAGCTCTGGTGTGTGCAGCTGGTGCCTTAGCCACTTGAGCTACAGACGCTGAGCCACATATCTCAATTTTAAAAAGATTAAATCAGAGAACAAGAACAAGGTGGGAAGGATCTCATCCCATAGTCCCATTGCACACTAAGTCATATCAAGAAGGTCCCATGTTCCTGTTACTGTGCCAGGCACACCACCTTTCAAATGTAGAAAATGTGGTCCTTAACAGGGAGAGTCTCACTGCAGAGCTGAGGACAGGAGAAAGTAAAGGAAATTAACTATTAATAATTAAATAGGTAATCAAGCGTCTAAAGACATGTGCATACACACGCTTTATGCAGGGGTCATCACACTTTTTAAACAGGGCCAGTTCACTGTCCCTCAGATGGTTGGAGGGCCGGACTGCGGGCCCTGGGACGAGTTGGCTGCTAAGCAGGAGAGGCAGGGGCGGCAAAAACACCCAGTGGGACGAATAAATGTCCTCGGTAGGCCGCATGTGGCCCGCGGGCTGGAGTTTGAGAACGTCTGTAAGGTTATGAAAAGTTTCAAAAAACTCTCCAACACTGTGACATTCTTTTCTGCACTCATAAAGTTAATATAATAATACCAATCCTTCCTGGTTGTGAGCACTTACTAAGATAATGTATATAAAGTGTCTCTGTGGCACGGCACCTACAGTTCAAGTGGCTAAGGCACCAGCCACATAGGCCAGAGCTGGCAGGTTCGAATTCAGCCCGGGCCTGCCAAAACAACAATGATGGCTGCAAACAACAAAAAAAAAAAGGCGGGCGTTGTCTCAGGTGCCTGTGGTCCCCACAGCTCCCTACTTGGGAGGCTGAGGCAGGAGACTTGCTTGAGCCCAGGAGTTGGAGGTTGCTGTGAGCTATGATGCCATGGCACTCTACCCAGGGGGATAGCTTGAGGCTCTGTCTCAAAAAAAAAAAAAAAATTTAGGGTGTTAAAAAGAATAGCATTCAGAATAGCGCCTGTGGCTCAGTGGGTAGGGCACTGGCCCCATATACCAAGAGTGGCAGGTTCAAACCTGGCCCTGGCCAAACTGCAACAAAAAATAGCTGGGCATTGTGGTGGGTGCCTCCCAGCTACTCGGGAGGCTGAGGCAAGAGTATCCCCTAAGCCCAGGAGTTGGAGGATGCTGTGAGCTGTGATGCTACAGCACTCTACCAAGGGCAATAAAGTAAGACTCTGTCCCCCCCCCCCCCAAAAAAAAAGGATCAGTGCCTGTAGCTCAAGCGGTTAAGGTGCCAGCCACATACACCAGAGCTGGTGGGTTTAAATCCAGCCTAGGCCTGCCAAACAACAACAACAACTACAAGCAAAAAATAGCTGGGTGTTGCGGCAGGCGCCTGTAGTCCCAGCTACTTGGGAGGCTGAGGCAAGAGAATTGCTTAAGCCCAGAAGTCGGAGGTTGCTGTGAGCTATGACACTATAGCACTCTACCCAGGGCTACAGCTTGAGGCTGAGGCTCTGTCTCAAAAGAAAAAGAATAGCGTTCAGTTTGTTTTGTTTAAATCAGTTTATTTGTTCATTCTGTCACTGTTGAACACTCATTATGTGCCATTGTCTTAGATGGTATAGATACAAAGTCAGCACGATATTGACTTTATTCTTAAGAAATTCAGTATGATGGAAAAATTATATGAATAAGATGGTAAAACTTGATAGTTCCAGTACTGGGATATAAACAGAACATTCTGGGATCTCTTTCCAGAGAGCTAACATGCTTGCAGATGGCCTTCTAGAACAGGAAGTGACACCTTGACGTGAGTTTTAATTAATTCCACTTGTTTCACTGGAAAATATTTATAGATCAATGTCTCTTACCTTTTAGCTGCAATACAGCAGTGGAGATCAGAAGGTAGAATAGCTGTATGGCTGCACATTCCCATCCTCCAAAGCCGATTCATTGCCCCTGCAGCATCGCTGGGCTTCTGCTTTCACCATGCAGAATCGGATTCTTCAACGCTGACTCTGTGGCTGGGTGAAGGGCCCAGCAGGTTACCAAGATATGCTACACATCAAGTGGGAGTTGGAGGTCAGTTTCAAACTCATGACAACAAGAATTAACTTTTTAGAAGCTTATCCAATCTCTTGCTTCTCACAGCTGAGCACTTGAGTTATTTATGTGGAATGGTACTGGATTAAATAACGATAGTTCCCCCTTATCCACAGGGGATGTGTCCTAAGACCCCTGGTGGATGTCTGCAGATAGTACCAGATCCTATACACGCCATGTTTTTCCTTTTATACACATACCTATGATAAAAGTTTAGTATTTAAGTCAGGCACAGTAAGAGATGAACTAGTAAAATAAAACAATTATAAAAATATGCTGTAATGCAAGTTATATGAACATGGTCTCTCCCCCTGTCTCAAAATATCTTATCATGCTGTATTCACCTTTTTCTTGTGATTATGTGAGATGATAAAATGCATACATGATGAGATGAAGTGAGGGAAGGACACAGGCATTATAACATAAATGGAAGGCCGAGCGCAGTGGCTCACGCCTTACTCCCAGCACTTGGGAGGCTGAGGTGGGTGGATTGCCTGAGCTCACAGGTTCGAGACCAGCCTAAACAAGAGCAAGACCTGGTCTCTAAAAATAAAATACGCAGGCATTGTGGTAGGCACCTGGGAGGCTGAGGCAAGAGAATTGCTTAAGCCCAAGAGTTTGAGGTTGCTGTGAGCTGTGACACCACAGCACTCTTACCAAGGGCTACAAAACAAGACTCTCTCAAAAAAAAAAAGGAAAATTTCTAGGAAAAAACAGTAAGTTTTAAATTGCATGCCATTCTGAGTACCATGGTTAAATCTCCCTCCCCATCTCTGTCCTGCCTGAGATGTGAATCATCTCTTAGCACATTCACAATTGTATATGCCACTCACCTGTTGGTCACTTAGTAGCCCTCTGCTTATCAGATAGACTTATGGTACCACGGTGCTTGCATTTCAGTAACCCTTATTTTACTAATAGTAGCCTCAAAGTACAAGAGTATTAATGTAACATTTTCATACCATGGTTGACCTCAGGTTCCTGAAATCACAGATGGTGAAACCACAGATGAGAGAGACTACTACTCTATCTTCCTTGGAAGTCTTACATAGTGCTTCTAAATAGATGAAGTTTGCCTTATACATCAGCAGGTGGCAGCACAGAGAGCAAGTTCAGTGTTTGGATATGCTTGAACTGGTTTTACACAATTAAACCTCACTACTCAATAGTAACACTGACTTGGGATCAGCAAATAAATTCATTATAGTAAAACATAGCACAAATTATGTGAATTTGTAAAAGGTAAACTCTTATGTTGAATTTAAGGTAAAGCAAACAAATATTTCAATGACTTAAACATTACTTCTTAAAGATATTTATGTTAAGTTATTGTGTTAAACAGTTGTTTAAAATAGAATAATTTGGGAGGTGCCTGTGGCTCAGTGAGTAGGGCACCGGCCCCATATACCAAGGGTGGTGGGTTCAAACCCAGCCCTGGCTAAACCGCAACAACAACAAAAAAATAACCGGGTGTTGTGGCAGGCACCTGTAGGCCCAGCTACTCAGGAGGCTGAGGCAAAGAGCTGGAGGTTGCTTTGAGTTGTGATGCCATAGCACTCTACAGAGGGGGACAAAGGGAGACTCTATCACTAAAAAAATTTTTTTTAAAATAGAATAATTTAACATGGTGGAATTTTGTTTGTTTCTTTATTTTGAGACAGAGTCTCACTATGTCACCCTCGATAGAGTGCTATGGCATCACAGCTCACAGCAACCTCAAACTCTTGGACTTAAGGAGATTCTCTTGCCTCAGCCTTCCAAGTAGCTGGGACTATAGGCACCCACCACAACCCCTGGCTATTTTTTGATTGTAGTTGTCATTGTTTGGCAGGACTGAGCTGGATTCGAACCTGCCAGCTCCAGAGTATGTTGCTGGCACCCTAGCCACTGGACTACTGGCGCCGAGCCAACATGGTGGAATTTTGGAGTTACTGATTAGCTTCAGAGACATAGGAAAGTTGAGAAAACAATTCCCTTCAGATTAAGAAAGAAGTTCACAAATTATAGATTGCATCAAAATCACCTGGAGGGCTTGTTAAACCAGGGTGCTGGGCCCTACCCTCAGAATTCTGATTCAGTAGGCCTGGGGGTGCCCCCAAATTTTGTGTAATTTCTCTGACTGTTTCTGCTTTTGATGCTTCTGCTACAGTTGGTCTCAGTACAAACCCTTAAGAGCCAAGATGAAGGAAATTCTTAGATTTCCATAAAAACTAAAATAGGGAATAGGGAATCTTTATTCCCTTAATAAATGAAAGCAGTAATACATATTACTTATTAATTTAATTAATAATTGTATTTGCCTTTATATAATTTACAAGAGTTTTTAAGATAGTTTTCACATTGGAAACCTTTTAAAGGAGTTGTTCAAGGATGTCTAATAAAGTCTTCTCTTTCCATGTCTTACAGCCCTGTAGCAAATAGAGACATTCTGAAACTTCCATTCAATTCTACTTCAAAAGATTCTATTCAATAATTTGGTGATAGCCTCACACTTCATTGGAAAGTCATATGAGTAATTATCATCATTAACATAGACTTTTAAATTAGAATTTTCATTATTACTATAAAATTGGTAATATATGTATAGGGAGTATCCTCTGAAGGGCCCATTTATAACTAAGTTTTAACTAAGTACTTGCATTATGATTTAGTAGTATCATAGTAATTCAGGGAATGGGAAATGTAGAACTTGACCAGTCTTGATAAATAACTACAATTTGAAGGGGTTATTAGAGATGGGGATGAGGTAATGCAAGAAATTGTTCTGGAAAGGTATAGAGTTTTTTCCATAGAGAAAATAGTGGACATTTGTTACAAACAATGGAAAGCAGGTATGGCTGGAATAGAGTGAGAGAAATGGTTTTCTTTCTTTTCTTCAAACCTAGCAAACTTTTATCTGACCCAGACCCTTTACACCTACTGGCTCCTCTTCCTGCAGTGCTTCCCCAGAGCTTTGTTTATCTAGTCCCTTATAGCTGAGGTTTCTGCTCAAATATCTCCTTCTCAGAAAAGCTCCTGACTGTCCTCTTTAAAATAGAGTCACCAGCTCGGCGCCTGTGGCTCAAACAGCTAAGGCGCCAGCCATATACACCTGAGCTGGCAGGTTCGAATCCAGCCTGGGCCCACCAAACAACAATGATGGCTATAACTAAAAAACAGCCAGGCGTTGTGGCGGGCGCCTGGAGTCCCAGCTACTTGGGAGGTGGAGGCAGGAGAATCTCTTGTGCCCAGGAGTCGGAGGTTGCTGTGAGCTGTGATGCCATGGCACTCTGCCCAGAGAGACAGCTTGAGGCTCTATCTCTAAAATAAAATAAAATAAAGAGTCACCCTCCCCCCCACACACACACACCAACCCCATCATTCTTTGTCCCTTTGTGCAGTTATATTTTTCTTTATATCATTTCTCACAGTCTGAAATTATAGCATGTACTTAATCTCCTCCATGATAATATAAACTCCATGAAGGCAGATATCTTATCTATCTTGTTCACCACTGAATTCTCAGGCTAAAGACAGTGTCTGGTATAAAGTAGATACTCAGTATTTCTTGAATGAATAGTTGGATGGAAATATCAGCCCTCGGAGAGGGCAGTTGTAGCATCAATGTCAGACAACATGGTATAAAGTGGTTACTCAGTATTTCTTGAATGAATAGTTGGATAGGAATGTCAGCCCCCTGAGAGGGCAGTTGTAGCATCAGTGTCAGGCAGTTTGGTATAAAGTGGATACTCAGTATTTCTTGAATAGTTGGATGGAAATGTCAGCCCTCTGAGAGGGCAGTTGTAGCATCAATGTCAGGCAGTATGGTACAGTGAGAAGAGTGCCAGTTTAGAGTACAGACAAATGCCATCAGTCCCTCTTAGACCTGCGTGAACACAGGCACTCATAATGATATCACTCAGGATTATTGTGATTTTTACCTGAGATAATTACCTAAAGCACTGAGCACAATGCCTAACTGGTCATAATAATACAATGACCTCTATTTAATACTCAAATAAGGTATTTACTTAAACTTACTTTATTCACTTAACTTCTATGTTGTAACCAGCAGGGGTCGCTCTAATTGTACTTTTGCGATGTTAATTTTGTCTGATACTATGCTCATGTTTATAGTGAATTCACCTGGGAATTCTCAAATTGTCATCACTCAATTTGAGTAATCACAAATTATTAATATTTAAGGTTTCGTTGGCATTTCTTTGGCATTCCATCCCTTGTAAAGTCCAGTTAGATTATCATTTACATTTTCTTTTTTTTTTTTTTTTTTTTTTTGAGACAGAGCCTCAAGCTGTACCCCTGGGTAGAGTGCGATGGCATCACAGCTCACAGCAACCTCCAACTCCTGGGCTCAATGGGCTCAAGTGAGTCTCCTGCCTCAGCCGCCCAAGTAGCTGAGACCACAGGCACCTGCCACAACGCCCAGCTATTTTTTGGTTGCAGCCATCATTGTTATTTGGCAGGCCCGCACTGGATTCAAACCCGCCACCTTAGGTGTATGTGGCTGGCGCCTTAACCACTTGAGCCACAGGTGCTGAGCCCATTTACATTTTCTAATAGCAGCCAACATTAATGTTAATTATATCTCACTCAGTGGTTTTCCTTCCTTGCTTTAAAATGCTAAAATGTGATGTTTTCATTTCAGTTACTTTTTCTTATGTCACACATACCTATGCTCTTTATATATCTTATGTCTTCATAGAATTTATCACCACCTAATGTTCTATGTAATTTATTTTTTATTTATTTGGTACCTCCCCATACACATAACAGAATGTGAACCCCGTAAGGATGGGGAGTTTTGTTTGTTTTATTCACCACTATATCCCTAGCACCTACAAAAGTGCCTTACACATAATAGGAACTCAAAAATTAGATATACGATCTACATATATTTTATATAGGAACTGGATTAATGTTGAAGAAATGGACAAATATGTAGAAAAAAATTTTTTTTTTTTGAGACAGAGCCTCAAGCTGTCCCCCTGGGTAGAGTGCTGTGGCATCACAGCTCACAGCAACCTCCAACTCCTGGGCTCAAGCGAGTCTCCTGCCTCAGCCTCCCAAGTAGCTGGGACCACAGTTGTCTACCACAATGCTTGGCTATTTTTTGGTTGCAGCCATCATTGTTGTTTGGCGGGCCCGGGCTGGATTCCAATCCACCACCTTAGGTGTATGTGGCTGACGCCTTAGCCACTTGAGCCACAGGTGCTGAGCCTAAAAAAGTTTTTTTTTTTCTGCAGAGTCTTACTCTGTCATCCAGGCTAGAGTGCCATGGTATCAGCCTAGGTCCTGGCAACATCAAACTCCTGGGCGCAAGTGATCCTCCTGCCTCAGCCTCCCAAGTAGTTGGGACTACAGGCATCCCAACTAATACCTGGCTAATTTTTTTCTATTTATAATAGAGATAGGGTTTTGCTCTTACTCAGGCTGGTCTCAAACTCCTAAGTTCAAGTAATGTCCACGCTCAGCCTCCCAGATTGCTAGGATTATAGGCATGAGCTTCTGTACCTTACCCATAAAGCTGCTTTCTTTTTTTTCCTTTTTTGAGACAGAGTCTCACTCTCACCCTGGGTTGAGTGCCATGGAGTCATCATGGCTCACAGCAACCTCAAACTCTTAGGCTTCAGCAATCCTCTTGCCTCAGGCTCCTGAGTAGCTAGACTACCGGCCTATGCCACTATGCCTGGCTAGTTTTTCTAGTTTTTTCATAGAGATGAGGTCTCACTCTTGCATGCTCTGGTCTCAAACTCCTGAGCTCAAGTGATCCTCCGGTCTAGGCCTCCTAGAGTGCTGGGATTATAGGTGTGAGCTACCACACCCATCTGGTGAAGCTTTCCTTGATTACCTTGTTAGTGTAATATAATGTTCATTTCCTTCTGGAAACTTCTAGAGCCCTTATCCTTAGGCCACACAGTCTGCCCCAGGTAGATTGGTTTTATTGCCTTATTTTGTTGTCATTTCCTTAATTAAGTTGTGAGACTCATGGGAGTCAGCACCATGTCCAAGGACACAGCCGCCATTTCATCAAGACAGGCTTCCCGTATTGCCTCTTTTGTGCTTCTAGATTCAGTGTCATCCTCCTTTTGCTTTTCCTTTCTTGCCCCTATTATTTCTGGTGACAAAGTTTGTTTCAGCGTATGTCTAGAACAAATCAGATTAAATATAAAATATATGTATGTGACCATATACAATGCGTATCGCTTAAGGTGTTTTAGGTATGTGTATGTATATGTAACATACATGTAGTTACTTGTTACTACACAGCATTTTAGGAGCAAGAACATTCATGTTACATGTCTTTGTAACATAACACATAGTTATATATAATATAGTACATATATTTTTATATATTAATATATGGTTAAACAAGTCTCATTCTTGAAAGGCAGTTCTGGACTGGGATGCCCAGTGATGTGGCCTTCAATCATTGGTAAAATAATGCTCCATATGTGTGTAAATCTTTCAAATCTGCTGTTCCATTCTCTGCTCTTATTTATCCCTCCATATTCTGTGAGGTCAGCATGTGGTTCTATAATTTACAGGTGAGAATCGAGACCCAGAGACATGAAGTACTTTACCCAGCATCACGTCATCTAAATGACAGAACCAGGTCTGAATTAAAACCCAGCTCTGGCTTGGCATCTGTAGCTCAAGCAGCTAAGGTGCCAGCCACATACACCAGAGCTAGTGAGTTTGAATCCAACTCAAGCCACCTAATCAACAATGATGGCTGCAACCAAAAAATAGCCGGCCGTTGTGGCGGGTGCCTGTAGTCCCAGCTATTTGGGAGGTAGAGGCAGGAGAATCACTTGAGCCCAGAAAGTCCTAGCTACTTGGGAGGTTGTGGCAAGAGAATTGCTTGAGCCCAGAAGTTGGAGGTTGCTCTGAGCTGTGATGTCATGGCACTCTACCCAGGGCAACAGCTTGAGGCTCTGTCTCAAAAAAAATAAAAATAAAACCTAGTTCTGTCCACTTAACTTCAGTGTTTTGTCTGTTCTGCCACTTGGCCTCTCTTTTGACTGGGTCTTACTCTAGGCTTACTTCCAAGAAATAAATCATTCAGCCACTCTTGTCTTTCTCAAGGGCCAGAGTCTCAGAACTGTCAGATCTTGTGAGGCTCCATGTGGAAAGCACCTGCAGCCCAGCTCCTGCTTCAGGTTTGGGTCCACCTCAGCTGGCTGGCCTTGCTCTGGGGTTTTAGCCTGTCTCTAGGTGGTTCTCCACTAGCGTTGCCTTTAGAAAAACACCTCTGCACTCTTTTTCTGATGCTTCCTTGTGAGTCTGAGAACTCCCCCCTCTCACCGACTTGTGTTCTAATTCCTTCCCTCAGTCTGTGTCCTTGGACAGTCAGTGAACCTGTGCTCATTTCATGTACCCAGCTGAGCCAAGTGTGACTTGCTTCTCCTGTGTAGGTCCCTGCTCAGGTACCCTTTTTCCTAACGAATATTCGACTAACTCTGAATGAGATTCTTGCTTCTAAAATGCCATTAGCTTTTTCCTGCTTGCTCTTGCCTTCTGATGAAGGAATTTGTCTTTGCAGAAATTAGATAAGTAGCAAAATTATTCCAAATGGCTGGGTGCAGTGGTTCACACCTGTAATCCTCACATTCTGGGAGGCCCAGGCAGGTGGATTGCTTGAGCTCATGAGTTCGAGACTAGCCTGAGCAAAAGTGAGACCTTGTCTCTATTAAAAATAGAAAAATTGAGACAACAGGATTGCTTGAGCCCAAGAGTTGGAGGTTGTTGTGAGCTATGATGGCACCGCACTCGACCCAGGGCAACAGCTTAAGATTCTGTCTCAAAAAGAGAAAAAAAAAATCATTTGACACTTTTCACTTTCCTTTATCACTGTGGCTCAAGGAAGTTTTCATCTCAGGACTTCCTCATCAGAGAAATGCAGATAAAAGGGCCACCCTGTTTCCCAGGAATGCTGTTAAGGGATTTAATGGGATATTGTTTTTAGGTAAAACCTTTCATCTGAGGACTTCAAAGACCTTTACCTTGTTTCATAGTTATTATCACACCCTAGAGCGTGACATCAGGAGACCATAGTCCTAGCTAGGTTTTTGTGTATGTGCATTTGTTTGTTTGTTTAGCATTCTGTTTGTTTTCTTAGACGCATGATAGAAAGTTTCAGGTAGTTAGCACTGCCGTTTGATTTCCATTAAAAAATAGTCCCTAACAAATAGCATGTGAAACTTCCCTCTGTTTTGTGGAAGATGTTAATTGGGTTGTAAAATTGAGAAAGAACAACCACAGTGGAGCCAGGAGGGCAGGGCTGGGAGGGAAGGGACCCTGGGGAGAGGACAGCAGCACAGAGCTCCCTCCCCAGTGCTCCTGGAGGGAGAGGTGTGATCACTGTTGGGGTGATCTGTGAACAAGCTCTTGGAGAGAGCACGTCTTTGGAGAAACAAGCCTGTGTGTGCCTGAAGGAAAGATCCTTAATTAAGTTAAAACAAGACCACCCCCACCCCAGCCTCTGCAATCAATTATAGGCCGGGAAACAGCCTCTGGATAAAGGGATGGGATCTGTGGTTACAGAGAGAAGCCCCAGCAAGGGTGGCCCCCTGGGGACAACCAGGGCTGTCCTCTTTCCAAGTGTGTCTGGTCTTTGGCTGTGGAACAAGCTGTGTCACTTTCTATGAGCTCATTTGATGCTGCAGGATTGTGACATTGCTGATTTATAAGATTTTTATATCGTCAGTTTTACTTTCCTCCCTCCTTCCCCTCAAAAACAGTCCTTGCACCTTGGGGGCCTTTCCCGGTCACAGGCCATTGAGACCTCTTGACTCAGCAGGGGGAGACAGAGTGCCAAAGACACCCCGCTGCACTTGTCAGCCCGGGAGTGCCACTTCTCCTTTTCCTTATCTGTTGGGAGGCCCTCTTGGCTGTTTATCCCCGCTCCTCCCAGCTCTCTCAGTCCTCAGTTCCCTCCCCAGCCTCCTGTATGGCCGAGAACCTCCCAGCTTGCTGTTCTGAAAGATCAGAATTACCTGGAGGACTTCCACTTGAGTCCCCAATCTCTGCCTGGGCTGATGTCTGGGGAAGACCTGATGGTTTAGCTTCACTCTGAATTCTATTCCCATTAATTAGCTTCTCTCCACCGTTTTTTCTTCAGTCTTATGTCCCCAGGCCTCTAAATTGGAACTGTGAGAAAGGGGAGTCCCTCGGCCATCACCTCTATCCATGGCAACTGCATCCTACCTTGACTAGTGAACAGATTCTTCACAGGGATGATCCATCTGTGCAAACCTCATTTTCTCCTCACCAACTCTTCCTTCCCTAATCTGGAACCCAGCTTTGAATTAGGAGTTTAGAACTGAAAGGGAGCTCAGTCTGCCTCCTCCCTGGTGTCATCACCAATCCACAATGCTCTAGAAAGTTAGGACTACATTCTAATTTTTGTTTAAAACCCCTTTGTGTAACACCTTATGAAAGGGAGGTAGAGTATTAGTAAATATTTAATTTTCTCCCTCCTAGTTCTACTACTTCCTTTAAAAAGTTCACTTTTTCCTATTTTGTGAAACATACAGATGCTTACCAAATATTTAGCTCTAGTCCCAATTTATTACTCATTTTCCGATTCTTTTTCTTTTGAGACAGAGTCTCAAGGTCCTGGGCTCAAGTGATCTTCCTGTGTCAGCCTCCCAAGGCACACACCGCCATGCCTAGTTTACATAACTTTATTGAGATATAATTCACATGTGTCATACAAGTAGCCCATTAAACTGCACAGTGGTTTTGGAACATTTACAGAGCTATGCAACTATTATGATAGTCAATTTTAGGACATTTTCTTTCTTTCTTTTTTTGAAACAGAGTCTCAAGTTGTTGTCCTGGGTAGAGTGCTATGGCGTCACAGCTCACAGCAACCTCAAACTCTTGGGCTTAAGCGATTCTCTTGCCTCAGCCTCTCGAGTAGCTGGGACTACAGGCACCTGCCACAACTCCCAGCTTTTTTTTGTTGTTGCAGTTGTCATTGTTGTTTTAGCTGACCTGGGCTGGGTTCAAACCCACCACCCTCAGTGTATGTGACCGGCGCCCTACCCACTGAGCTACAGGTGCCATCAATTTTAGGACAGTTTCACCCCCCTCAAATAAACTCCCTGTCTATTAGCAAGTGGTCACTCCTCATTCCCTCTGAGCCCCCAAACTCTGACAAACACCTGTCCACCTTCTGTCGCTATAGATTTTGCTTATCCAGGATGTTTCCTCCGAATGGAAGTGAACACTGTGGCCTTTCCTGAGTGGCTTCTTTCCCATAGCATGATATTTTCAAGGTTCAGCTATGTTGAAGCATATCTTTTTATTGTGCAAAAAATGTTAGATTGCATGTTTACACCACATTTCATGTCAGCAGTTAATGAACATTGGGTTGTTTGTCTTTATTTTATATGATACGCATACTTAAAATCTACTTGTTTGTACAATTCATTGATTTTTTTAAAGTTTCTTCATAGAGTTGTGCAACCATCACCATTTTCTGATTTGGGTATGTTTTTATGCCCCCAAAAGGAACTCTACACCACTCTCCTCTACTCCCTGCTCCTAGCAAATACTGGTTTACATTCTGCACGGATTTCCCTGTTCTGGACGTGCCACACACGTGGGATCATACGAGGTTGGTCTTCTGTGACGGCTGCTTTTCCTTACATGATGTTTGTAAGGCTGTTCTAACTTTTTTTTTACTTCCTGATGACCTCCAGTGAGATCTAACTGTATTCTTACAGTCTGTATTTGTCTATTTGGCATCCGCTCATCACAGAGCCAACTATATTAACTGTATTTTCTTATGTTCTGTCACCTTAATGTTCTATTATTTGTGGCCTCCCTGACTGAGAGGAGACCATCCCTCCAGAGCTGGCCCATTCTTAGAGATAGCAGTGGACCTTCTCAGGAGAACACTTTTCATATGTGAACTAAACCAGCCATCTACTTTATCAAACTCTGATAAATCAACTCAGGGACAGGTATAGGACAGACAATTACAGATAACCCTTACTCCCCAAAGCCTGCCAGAATAATTCAAACTGGTCAGTCCAGTTCAATTGGATTCAGGCATTGAAGTTGAAGTTGAAAAATCCTGGTCCTGCTTGTCCCTCTGGCCCGGGCTTTCCCCTTGCCCCATCTGCCTTCTAACCAAAATTGGCGCTTCTCACGTGGCCCTGCTTGGCAGGACATGCCCCTCCTCTCTGGAGCCGTAGATAATAAAAGCCTTCTTTCAGTGGCATTGACCTCCCATGTTGTCACTCAGTCACCTCCATAAATTAAAATCCTGTGGGTACAATTGAGACAAAGGCTTGTTTATGTTGATGTGTGTCAGTTCTTCGTTCCTGCTATGGCTTGAATAATTTTGCATTATAGGGCTAGGCCACGTTTTGTTCATTCATCAGTTGATCGACGTTTGGGTTATTTCTACTTTCTGGCTATTTTGAATAATGCTTCTTTGAGCATTCACATGTAAGTTTGTGAACGAGTGTACTAAACACTTTTGGGTATATATCTAGGTGTGGAACTGCTGGGTCATGTGGTAATTCCATGTTTAACATTTTGCAGGACAACCAAATTATTTTCCCAAGTAGCTGCATCATTTTGCAGTCCCACCAGTGGTCTGTGAAGGCTCTAGTTTCTCTGTGTCTTCACCAACACTTGTTATTGGCCGTCTTTTTAAAATGTTAATAATCCTAATAGATTTGAAGTGGTGTTACTCCATTAATAAATAATGGTGTTCAGCATCTGTCCAGGCACTTATTGGCATTTGTAGATCTTCTTTTTTTTGAGACAGAGTCTCAAGCTGTCACCTTAGGTAGAGTGCCATGGTGTCATAGCTCACAGCAACCCGCAACTGGGGTCAAGCGATCCTCTTGCCCCAGTTTTTCTATTTTAGTAGAGGCGGGAGTCTCACTTTTGCTCAGGCTGGTCTTGAACTCATGAACTCAAGCAATCCACTTGCCTGGGCCTCCCAGAGTACTAGGATTACAGGTGTGAGCCACCATGCCCAGCTTATATATCTTCTTTAGAGAAATATCACCTTTGCTTATTTTTAAAATTGGGTTATTTATCTTTTTATTGTTGAGTTGTAAGAGTTCTTCATGTATTTCAGAAACAAATCCCTATTTATGATTTGCAAACTTTTTCTTCTATTCCATGGGTTGTCTTTACAATTTCTTGATGCTGGTTTTTTTTTTTTTTTTGAGACAGACTTTGTTACCCTCAGTGAGTGATATGGCATCATAGCTCACAGCAACCTCAAACTCTTGGGTTCAGGCAATCCTCTTGCCTCAGTCTCCCAAGTAGCTGGGACTACAGGCACGTACAACAATGCCTAGCTAATTTTTTTCTATTTTAGTAGAGATGAGGTCTCGCTCTTGTTCAGGCTGGTCTTGAACTCATGATTGCAAGCAATCCACCGGCTCAGCCTTCCAGAGTGTGGGGATTATAGGCCATGAGCCAGTGCACTCGGTCTTCTTAGTATGCTTTTATATAAAAGATCACATCATTTGGAAATGGAGATAGTTTTACTTCTTTTTCTTTTTCTTTTTGTAGAGACAGAGTCTCCCTTTATCATCCTCAGTAGAGTGCTGTGTTGTCACAGCTCACAGCAACCTCCATTCCTGGGCTTAGGTGATTCTCTTGCCTCAGCCTCCCAAGCAGCTGGGACTACAGGCACCCACCACAATTCCTGGCTATTTTTGGTTCTTGTTGTTGTTATTGTTGCAGTCGGCCAGGGCTGGGTTTGAACCTGCCACCCTCTGTATATGGGGCCGGCGCCCTACCCACTGAGCCACAGGTGCTGCCCTACTTCTATTTCAATCTGGGTGTGCTTTATTTCTTTTTCTTATCCAATTTCCTTGGGTAGAACCCTAGCATAGTGTCGTGTAGAAGCAGTGAGAGCAGACCCTTTGTCTTGCTCCTAATCTTGGGAATAAAGCATCTAGTCTTTCACCACTAAGTATAGTGTTAGTTGTGCATTTTGGGGGGATGGCCTCTTGCCTTTTTGTCATTCTGCACTATCCTGTTTTCCTTTCTTTCTTTCTTTCTTTTTTTTTTTTTTTTGAGACAGAGCCTTAAGCTATTCCCCTGGGTAGAGTGCTGTGGCATCACAGCTCATAGCAACTTCCAACTCCTGGGCTCAAGCGAGTGTCCTGCCTCTCCCTCCCAAGTAGCTGGGACTACAGGTGCCCACTACAATGCCCAGCTATTTTTTGGTTGCAGCTGTCACTGTTGCTTGCCAGGCCTGGGCTGGATTCGAACCTGCCAGCTCAGGTGTATGTGGCTGGCGCCTTAGCCACTTGAGCCACAGGTGCTGAGCCATATCCTGTTTTTCTTTCTACTTTGTACAGTGGTCAGAATCAGGCTTGGTTTGAATGATTGGTTTATTACTTCAACCAGGAAGTGTTGTGTGTTAGACACCTGTGTATAAAAGGAAGTTCCTGCTTCTAAACCCCTGATAACAAAATGAGAGACATTGTCATATGGATCAAACACCACAGTATGATAAGTACTGTGCTGAGGGTACTGCCAAGGCAGAGAAGGGCACAGAAAACAGGACCCTGGCAGATCAGGGTAACTTGGGGATATAGTGCCTGAATTGCTCTCAAAAAAACCAGTGGGGAAGCCAGGCATGGTCATTCATGCCTGTAATCCTATCAAGGAGGCTGAGGCAGGAGGATTGCTTGAAACCAGAAGTTTGAGACCAGCCTGAGCAAGAGTGAAATCCCATCTCTACCAAAAATAGAAAAATTAGCTGGGTATTATGGCAGGAACCTATAGTCACAGCTACTCAGTTGGCTTAGGCGGGAGGATTGCTTGAGTCTAGGAGTTTTTTATTGCTATGAGTGAGGCTGATGCCAGAGCATTCTAGCCTGGGCAACAGAGTGAGACTCTGTCTCAAAAAAAAACAAAAAACAAATGACAAACAAACAAACCCCAACAGCAGGGGATAGTCTTAGAAGTGAGGAACATGTGCGGAGATGGGAAGATAGCTATATTCTGTAAGCCACAGATGAGGCATTGAGGCTGGAGTATGGGGTGCCTGCAGGGAAGGGACTTGAGGTGATCCCAGCAAGTGAGCAGAGATACCTCACCAAGGACCTTGCAAGCTCCTGAAGGCAAAGTTAAAGTTAGAACCGGATTTGTGTGTTACAACACTGGGTGGTAGGAGGGATGGATTAGTAGTGGGTGAGCCCATGAACAGAGAGACCTAGAGTTAGGAAGCTCTTGCCCAAGCAGAGAGCAATTGAGGCCCTACAGTCAGGTTGGAAGAAGGGAATAAAGCCAAGGAAGATTAGGAGGTAGATTTAACAAGGCATGTTGCAACGGACTGTGAGAGGTGACGGGAGAGATGCGTAGATTTGCAGAGGATGACTCTCGGGTTTCTGACATGGGGATCTGGGTCATTGGCTAACCTAACAAACTAAGATTCAGTTTTCTCATCTGTGGAATGGGAAAAATACTTTACAGATAACAGGTGCAGATCTCAGCACAGGCATATGATTGTGGCTCAAGAAATATGCGTCCCCTCTTCAAAGCTTTTCTTTGCTGTATCCGACTTCCCACTATGGCCCCTATATGGATGACTCCCAGATGTCTCTGTCCAGCCTTGATTGTCTTGTAAGCATTTTTGACTGTGTTCTGGTCAACTCCTGGGCCCTCATGCTCCCAAGGGAGAACCATTCCCAAATCTCTTCCTCCTCCCAAAGTCCATGTGCCTATGAATGGCACTGTCATCTTAGGCATCCCAGTTTTGATGTGAGTTTTTCATTTGGATGCCTTTTTCCTCTCTCGTTACTTCCAGTGAATGTTCGGCCTCTGTTCAATCACCTCAGTAGTGTCACCCACCAGTTTACTTTTCTTTCCCATTGTTATTCCCCTTCTTTGGGGCTTCATTACTCCCATCTGTATTAAAATCCTGCTTCTCTATCTCTGGATTCTCTTCCTTTTGAGAAGAGAACGAAATTGCTAGACTGAGCTTCTAGAAGCTCTGATTAGAGGATTGCCATGTTGATGGCCTTCAGTGGGGTTTCAACACCCACTGGATTAAGCCAAGCTCCTTAGGCTTCTCACTGAAGGCACTGCATGTCCAAACCCCATATGCCTCTCCAGTTTTATCTCCCCACATCCTTGGAAGAATACAGGACTGTTCTCTGCACCTTTAGCATCACCTCTGTGTCTTCTCTGTAGAAACTGCTTGTTCTTCAAAGAGCATGAATCCTGCCTGACTCTCATCAAACCAGATAATTCTCCTTCCTTCTATCATAAAGGACTTGGTGTTTATTTACAATAATCTATGTACATATCTTTTCTCTCCTACTAGATTTAGTCTCCTTGAGGGGATCTCTGTCATCTCTGTAACCCTGAATTTTTTTTTTTTTTTTTTTTTTTTTAGAGACAGAGTCTCATTGCATCCTCGGTAGAGTGCTGTGACATCACAGCTCACGTCAACCTCCAACTCCTGGGCTTAGGTGAGTCTCTTGCCTCAGCCTCCCGAGTAGCTGGGACTATAGGTGCCTGCCACAATGCCTGGCTACTTTCTCATGTTTAGTAAATGTTTGTTAGTGGAGTGTCTTCCAGCCTGTATCTTCCTAAAGTGTACAGGCATGGTCTTTGCTGTTCCACACGCCCATCTACAAGGGACCGTGACCCCATAGTGAGAGGATGAACAAGAGCAACTTTCTGCAGTGGGTCCTTTTGCAGTTTAATGTACTGTGATGTTACATAGACAGGTTCTTACTTAAATTCTGGATAACTGAGCCCAGTAGCATTTGGTGGGTTTGACAGAAACCACCGAGACTAACTCTCTGTGGCTTATGTGGATGACAGTCGTTGTGGGCTGAGTGGAGCCAGATGGGTTGAGAAATGCAATTTTACCAGTTTGATTTTTCCTTATAGAATGAAAAACATAACCTATTTCTTGGGTACTTTCAGTCAAATAAAGAGGCAGGTGATTCATTTGGTAAATTCTGCAAGGTCTGCCCTGCCCTGCCTGCCCTGCCCCGGAAGGGCTTCTCAGCATGGCTGCCTCTATAGGGCTGGGCCAGAAGGGGAATCTCAGTTCCAGTTTCCTATCAGTGACTTCCAGGAACTGAGAAGGAAGCAGGAAGAATAGAAAGAATTAGATGCTTTCTGTCTTAGGCTAAAAATACTCAAATACCCAGTTCTTACAATGCTTGTCTCCTGGCAGCCAGACCAGGAAGGAGAGAAACTGTGAAGGCTGCCAGAGTGCCAACGGGAGCACCCGTGTCCTTGGCAGAGCCCAGAATAGCGTTCACAGCTCTTGGTGATTCATCATTCGCAGGCCGGCCCACCCGTGATCCGAGTGACTGAGGACGGGTGAGTCAGGCAGCCCGCTCCCCCACCCCAGCTTCCTCCTGTGGCTCAGATTCCTGGCCTTTGCCCAGGTTCCATGGGAGGCTGAGCATAGGGAAGGCCAGTGATGCAGAAGGTGCCAGTCAGAAGAGGGTGCCCACTCTGGGTTGTCCTGGGGCTACGTCTTAGTGGCTTCTCGAAGGACTTTCTGTTCCCCTGCACATGGAGCCCTAGGCACAGTGGGGAAGGAGGAGGGAGGCCCTCGCTGCCAGCTTTAGGGACTGCTTCATCCTGGTGAGCCCAGCAGAGCTCCCCCTCCCATCTCCAGACTGTCCCTCATTGTCATATGCTGTCCTTCTTAAATCTGCATACTGTTCTCTTTGTTCTACCCTTTCTTCTTTATTCTTTTCTTTCTTCCCTTGCTCAGCAAGAATTACATTTATTGATGACATCACAGCCATCGTTTGCCTCGTGGGGTAGTTTTTCAGCCAGGTGCATCCCTGCCTCCTGGTTGGTCCTCACCCACTGCCAGCCGGTGCTGAAGAGGGTGGCCCATTGTCATCAACTGCGGACCCCTCAGTGTGGATCCAGGCCCAGAGGTCACCCCTTTGACCTGCAACACAATCAGTAGTTAAAACATCACCCTAGCTCCTTATCATGCTCAGAAATGGCTCATTCTTCATCTGGCCAACCAGAGCTGGGCCCCAGGTCTGATGCTCCCCTTCAGCTCGGCTCACATTGATCAGGGCACGGCTCTTGCTGTGTGTCCCCTTTGCTTGTGCAGCAAGCCTTTTACCTCCTTGGCCACTTTCACAAAACTGATTTTCTTGGATTCACTGAAGTTAAGTCTGTGAATTGTCCCCGTTCCTCCCTCACAGAAGGAGCTCTTTGGCTTACAGCTCCGCATGGGTCCATCATCTACCCGTGTGGTTCTGGGACACTGTAGAAATCCAGGCTCCGGGCCTTGGCTGGGATGATGAGGCCCCGTCTGGGTGGGAAGGAGAATTGATTGCTTTGGAGGTTTCCTGTCTTCCCTTCCTTGTCGCCATGCAGCACACGTGCTCTGGGGAGAAGGCAGCTTTGGTAACAAAGCATCCAAATATACTTAGGTCCAAAAGAGCAGCACCAGAGGAGGAGCATCATGCTGGGAGATGCATGAGGGCAGAACACAGGAGGGGGCTGGGTGTGAACAATGCTTCACTTTCATACAGGACTCAAAACGTAGAATAAATACAACCAGGTCTCCAGATCACAGCAAATTCCAAACCCCAGCGGATGACCCACTTATTTCAAACATGTTACATAACATTTTAAAGCACAAGGGACAGTTACTAAAATTCCAGGCCATGTGATAATTTGGGGCACTTAAATGTGAAATGCATTGAAATATCTTCCATTCTTCCCATCACAGAAATCCCATGAAATGGAAGATCAGAGGTTTAGCCCTGTGAAAAGTAAGGACATCGAGGACAGTGAGGTGGTCATTCAAGGTTGCATCGAAAGGACACAGGCGTGGTAGCACCATTGGGATTAGTCCCCGATCTGTTTGATCTCCAATATGCTGCTCTTTTTTTCAGCAAACCTCTTTCACATATGAGATGAAACCTATCCACCTCCAATAAGACCAGTGTTCTGAGTTGGTTTATTGAAGTCGAAATGGGGCCACATGTGGTCACTGCTGCCAGTCATCCCAGCTACTTGGGAGGCTGAAGCAGGAGGATTGCTTGAGCCTAGGAGTTTGAGGCTACAATGAGCTAGGATCATGGTACTACACTCCAGCTGGGGTGAAAGAACAAACCCCCTCTCTCTAAAGAAAGAAAAATACTATATGTGTGTATATATATGTGTGTGTGTGTGTGTGTGTGTGTGTGTGTGTGTATGTATGGATGTATCTGCAAGTAAAAGAATTTTGGTGTTTTTTTCTTTTTGTTCATTTTTTTTAAACAAAGTAGAAATAGGTTTCACCAAGTTATTCACATGCTCTTCTTTAGAACTATGTATATTTTATCTGGAATTTACACTAAATCCTAGTAGCAGGCTTCCTCTCTATAATTATTTAGGACTCAACTCCCCTGGCATTGCCCACACCTTCCCAGACCCTTCCTGGCTTTCTCTGGACTGTGTCACTTCCCTTTTCTTTCTTTTTTATTTGCAACAGAGTCTCACTTTGTCGCTCCTGGTAGAGTGCTTTGGCATCATAGCTCACAGCAACCTTAACCCTTGGGCTCAAGTGATTCTCTTGCCTCAGCCTCCTGAGTAGCTGGAACTACAGGTACCCTCCACCACACCTGGTTATTTTTTCTTTAGAGATGAGATCTAGCTCTGGCTCAGGGTGGTCTCGAACTCCACTTGCCTCAGCCTCCCAGAGTGCTAAGATTACAGACGTGAGCCACATGCCCGGCTGTCACTTCCCTTTTCTCACCTTGTCCTTGACATGTGGGGAATGGTGTGCTTCGTGTTCCCTAGAGGTGTCCCTTCATCCTGCATTTTACAGAGCACCTGCCATGCATCAGATTTTGTGCAGGTCTGAAGGTACAAAGAGAAGACACAGGTCTACAGCCATATCACCCTAACAGATGTGATCATCAGATTCAGGTCTGCAGCCCCACACTCTGGACCAGTCTGCCTGTCGGGTGTAGATCTGCTGCCGTACCACCCTGGCCTGTCTGATCAGACACAGGTGTGTGGCCATACAGCCCTGGACGTGTCTGGTTTCAAAAGCTGGTTAGGACTTGGATGGGAGAAGGTATAGGTCCTGTCCTTGGGGACTCAGAGTTTAGTGTTGGAAACAAATTGGATTCCATTACCATTATTCAACAGTCTCTTCCCTTGCAAGTTCTGAATTGTGAATGTATCATTACTCATTGCCTAATCCATCCTCTGACTTCTGGGAAGCTCTCTTCCTGCAGTGGTATTAGTACTGGACTGAAGGGCTCCTGCCCTCTGCACTGCCATCCTTGTTCAGTTCTTAGCTACGGCCCCTCCACTTACAGGATGCTTCAGTCCACAGGACAGTTAGGTTTACTGGACTTCAGAGTCACAGGGGACTGTTCCTCCTCTCACACATTCAGCTCAAAATCTCTCTCTCTCATCCTCCCAGCTGCTCCAAGGCCATCTTCTCTTCATTTCTCTGTAAAACTCAGAAAACCTTGTGATTGGTTATTTCAAAGATGTGCCTTCTGCTAATAATAATGCATATTTCAAAATTGCTAAAAGAGCAAATTATTTTATTTTAATTTTGAAAGAGAGTCTCAAGTTGTTGCCCTGGGTAGAGTGCTGTGGCATCACAGCTCACAGCAACCTCAAACTCTTGGACTTAAGCAATTCTCTTGCTTCAGCCTCCCAAGTAGCTGGGACTACAGGTGCCCACCACAATGCCCAGCTATGTCTTCGTTGTAGTTGTCATTGTTTTTTAGCAGGCCCAGGTCAGGTTCGAACCTGCCAGCTTTGGTGTATGTGGCTGGCGTCCTACCCACTGAGCTATGGGCACCGCCAGAGCAAATTTTAAATATTCTCAATACAAAAAAATAAGTATTGAAGGTAATGGATATGTTAATCAGTTTGGCTTAATCAACAACACATATATCAAAACATCCCATTACATTCATAAATACATACTATGCAATTATTATTTGTCAGTATTTTATTTATTTATTTATTTTTTTGAGACAGAATATCACTCAGCTGCCCTGGGTAGAGTGATGTAGCATCATCATAGCTCACAGCAACCTCAGTCTTTGAACTCAAGTGATCCTCTTGCCTTGGCCTCCTAAGTAACTGGTACTATAGGCACACACCACAACACCCAGTTAGTTTTTCTATTTTTAGTGGAGACAGGGTTTCACTCTTGCTCAGGCTGGTCTTGAACTCCTGGAACTCAAGCAATTCACCTGCCTTGGCCTCTCAGTGTGCTGGAAATAAAGGCATGAGCCACCACGTCCTGCCTATTTGTCAGTTTAAAGAAAGTGCACTTCAGGGAAAAAAGACTTTGAACCGAAACAGTCTCATGAGATGCCTTCTCTGTTGGAGAGTCTTCTCCTTCCGGGCTTTTATAATACCGATCCTAGGGGCCCTTGGCCAGCACCCCTCACGGTGCTGAGTGTGGCTGGGCGGCCACGGCATGGTGCTCGGAGCTCTCTCCAGCCATGGCTGGCCCCACTGACTTCTTCCTCTGTGATGTGCCCTTGTCCAGCCACCAGAGTGACTCGCAGTCTCCTCCCTCCCTTAATTATGACCTCCTTCACCAGGTCTGTCCACTCTGTGCTGTCCTGTGCCTTCTCCCCTGACAATTCACTCCACATTCTCTCTCCGTCTCCATCGCACACGTCTCCCCACTGATCCTGCTCCTTCAGTCTCCCCTAACCTAAAAAACAGACCAAAACTTCACATCAGAAGGAAGCTGTGTGCAGCCATCTCTCCCCATGTGTGTAGCCACCGTTCTAGGCCCCGTGGAGAAGCTCCCTGCCCTCAAGGGAGCTGCTTCTATCTGTCACTCCTCCACAAGAGCCCCTCTGGGCCACTGCTCAGGTTCCCCCACCCCACCCCTGACGTCACTCTTGTCCGTCTGTATTACACCTGAATGCCTGGCTAATCCTCTCAGGGACGGCTATGAGAAGCTCCTGTTCTGCTCAGAATGAAGTGGGAATCCTCGGTCTGGCAGTAACAGCCCCTCTCCCTTTCCAGCTGCCTGTCTCCCTGGGTGTGGCTCCCACCCCACTTGGTTCAGATGTGTCCTCTGTGTCCTTCCCCTGACCTTTGCACGTGCTGTTTCTTCCCTGGAGCATCCTGAGTCTCTTGAGGCACATTTTTGTCACCTCTGAAAGTGTGTTGTCACATTACTACTGTGAGGTCTATTTCTAGCCTTAATCTCCTTGAGGATTGGGAATATGTATTTTTAATTTTTTCCTCCTCCTCAGCCCCACTCACGGTCTCTTCCCCAGTGCCGCGTTGCGCCCAGTCCTTGCATGGGAAGGTGCTCAGTGCAGATGACATGCTGGGTGTCAGTCACTCCGAGCTGGAGGGCCCAACCCGGGAGCCCACAGCTCACGCAGCAACACTGACATGTGCTGTCCAACCGCTCTGGAGGTGTTTTTAACCATCATTAAGTATATACTTCAGTGGCACTAATTTCTTTTTTTTAGAGACAGAGTCTCATTTTATCACCCTCAGTAGAGTCACCTCCCACCCTCATCCCTAGCCCCGCCCCTGGTAACCTCTTCTCTACTGTGGGTCTCTAAATTTGCCAATTCTGGGTATTTCACATAAGTGTCATCACACAATATTTGTCCTTTTGCGGCTGGCTTATTTCACTTAATGTAATGTTTTGAAATTTCATCCATGTTGTAGCATTTATCAGAACTTCATTTTTTTTTATTAAGTCAAATACACATAGATCATGAATATATTTATGCATGTGTAGGGTACAGTGTTGATTTTTTTATACAATCTGACGTGGTTACATCAAACTAATCCACACAGTTTTCGCTTCATTTACTTGATTATTGTGTTAAGACATTTATGTTCTGCACTTGACAGATTTGACTTGCACCCTTGCAATGTGCTCCATAGGTGTGGTCCCGCCTTTAACCCAGAACGTCATTATTTTTTTTTATGGCCGCATAAGATTGTCTTGTGCGGCTATGTCACGTTTTGTTTACGTGACAAAATTGTCTGTTGATAGACATTTGGGATGTTTCCACCTTCCACCTACAGTGACCACGGGGATGCAAATATCTGCTTGAGCCCTGTTTTCCCTTCTTCTGGGAATACACCTAGCAGTGGAACCACCACCGCATCACATGGTAATTCTGTGTTTAGCTTTTTGAGGAACCCACTGTAGAGTCTTTAAAATTCAAATGAGCTAACAACTTTCAAAAATGAGGAATTATACACAAAAATTAGATTTTTTTCAACTTCTTTTGAAAAAATTGGAATCCTGGCACTCCTGGGTCTACCTCTCTGTAAGGATGTGATCTGCTGGGGATGAGTGGGGACAAGCTCCTCTAGATGGGGCAGCTGGCATCCGGCTCACAAGGCCTTCACCTGGCTGGTAGCAGGTGGTGTTTCCTGTGGGGCCCTTTTCTAGGCTTTTGCACTGGTCTCCCCTCCCCCAGAGGGTCTTCAGAGCCCCCCATACAATCAGTCTGTCCCCCCTGTGTTTGTGCTCACTATATATTATTTGTTTACATGCCATCTTTCTCTCCACCTGGGATGTCATTGTTTCAGGGAAGGGCACCTGCCTTTTCATCTCCGATTTACCCAGGACCAGAGGACACACTGTTGGGCCACAGAGTCTTTGTCAAATTGAACTTTCAAGTTGAATTGCTAAGGTGCAGGGCAGAACTAATTGGCATAGTTACAACAGACTGAAGCGAACAAATACTAGACGATGCTGTCAAATGTTTTGAAAAAGGAAGAAAAACTGAAATTGGGGAAATGAGTTATAGATTACAGGCAATGGGGGAAGGGCAAACCACTTCCTTTTTTGAAAAAAATTTTTTTCTTTTTTTGAGACAGAGTCTCACTTTGTCACCCTGGATAAAGGCCCCTGGTGTTATAGCTCACAGCAACCTCAAATTCTTGGGCACGAGTGATCATTTTGCCTCAGCCTCCCAAGTAGCTGGGACTATAGGCGCCCTCCAAATGCCCAGCTAATTTTTTCTATTTTAGTAGATACAGGTCTCGCTCTTTCTCAGGCTGGTCTTGAACTCCTCAGCTCATACAATCCACTTGCCTCAGCCGGGATTATAGGTGTGAGCCACCATGCCTGGACTAAAATATTTCTTCATTAGGGTTTTCCTTTTTATTACTCTTCCTTGTAATCTGATAAAAGTCATCTAAAAGGTAATGTATGGAAAACTGGTACAATATCATAGAACAGGTTGGTAAGAAATATAATTAAGATGCCTATATCTATAAGGCCTGTATCTCTAATGCCTATAATTGTAAACAAAGGAATAAGTATGAACCCATAACTCACCTCATATACAAAAACTCAAATTGATCATACATAGCTGGCTGTGGCAGGTGCCTATAATCCCAGCTATCTGGGAGGCTGAGGCAGGAAAATCTCCTGAACCCGGGAGTTTGAGGTTGCTGTGAGCTATGACGCCATCGCACTTTAGCCAGGGGCAACAAAGTGAGACTCCATCTCAAAAAAAAAAAAAAAAAAAAAAGTCCAGCATGGTGGCTCCTGCCTGTAATCCTAGTCCTCTGGGAGGCCGAGGCAGGTGGATTGCCTGTGCTCAGGAATTGAGACCAGCCTGGGGGTCGGCGCCTGTGGCTCAAGTGCTAAGGTGCCAGCCACATACACCTAAGGTGGCAGGTTCCAATCCAACCCTGGCCGGCCAAAACCACAATGACAGCTGCAACCAAAAAATAGCCGGGCATTGTGGTGGGCGCCTGTGGTCCCAGCTACTTGGGAAGCTGAGGCAGGAGACTCGCTTGAGCCCAGGAATTGGAGGTTGCTGTAAGCTGTGATGCCACGGCACTCTACCCAGGAGGACAGCTTGAGGCTCTATCTCAAAAAAAAAAAAAAAAAAAAAAAAAAAAAAGAGACCAGTTTGAGCAAGAGCAAGATTCCTGTCTCTAAAAATACCCAAGTGTTGTGGTAGGCACCTGTAGTCCCAACTACTTAGGAAACTGAGGCAAGAGGATCACTTGAACCTAAAAGTTTGAGGTTGCTGTGAGCTGTGATGCCAGGGCACTCTACCAAGGGCAACAAATTGAGACTCTGTCTCAAAAAAAAAAAAAAAAAAGAAGGATAATACATCTGAATGTAAGAGCGATTTTCCTGCCTCAGCCTCCCAAGTAGCTGGGACTACAGGTGCCCACTACAACACCTGGCTATTTTTTGTTGCAGTTTGGCTGGGGCTGGGTTTGAACCCACCACCTTTGGTATATGGGGCTGGTGCTCTACTCACTGAGCCACAGGTGCTGCCCTGTAAAACTCTTATGAGAAAATATAGGACTAAATATTTGTGATACTAAATTAGGCAGTGGTTTCTTAGATACACACCAAAATCACAGGCAACAAAAGAATAAAATAGACAAATTGTACTTTATCAAATTGAAAACTTTCAGGTTTCTATTTTTTTTTTTTTTTTTGAGATGGAGCCTTAAGCTATCCCCCTGGGTAGAGTGCCATGGTATCACAGCTCATAGCAACCTCCAACTCCTGGGCTCAAGCGAGTCTCCTGCCTCCACCTCCCAAGTAGCTGGGACCACAGGCGCCTGCCACAACGCCAGGCCATTTTTTGGTTGCAGCCATCATTGTTGTTTGGCGGGCCTGGGCTGGGGATTCAAACCCGTCACCTTAGGTGTACGTGGCTGGCGCCTTAGCCGATTGAGCCACAGGTGCCGAGCCAACTTTCAGGTTTCAAAGGACA
>CAUYQV010047301.1:0-16138 GCA_963574575.1 Galagoides demidoff
GATTGCAAACTAATATGTTCCTTTTGGAAAGACATCCAAGTGGAGAACACTTAAAGAACTAAAAATAAACCTGCTATTTGATCCTATAATTCCTGTACTAGGTATATATCCAGAAGACCAAAAATCATACTATAACAAAGATATTTGTATCAGAATGTTCATTGCAGCCCAATTCATAATTGCTAGGTCATGGAATAAGCCCCAAGAGTCCATCTATCCACGAATGGATCAATAAATTGTTGTATATGTACACCATGGAATACTATGCAGCCCTAAAGAAAGATAGAGACTTTACCTACTTCATGTTTACATGGATGAATCTGGAAAATATTCTTCTTAGCAAAGTATCTCAAGAATGGAAGAAAATTATCCAATTATAGGCCAAGAATATGGGGAAAGGGGAGGGGGGAGGGTAAGGGGGAGGATGGGTGGAGGGAGGGTGATTGGTGTGATCATACCTATGGTTCATCTTACAAGGGTACATGTGAATCTTTCTAAATGTAGAAAATAAATGTCTTAACACAATAACTAAGGAGGTGACATGAATAGTATGTTAACCAGTTTGATGAAAATATTTCAAATTGTGTATAAAAACAGCACACTGCACCTCATGACAGTATTAATGTACACAGCTATGATTTAATAAAAAGAATGAATAAATAAAAAGGTAGTTCAGTGCCCTAAGTCCTGTCTCCTGGTTTGCCGCCCACAAGCCTCACAGTGGGGCTTTCCCTCTTTATCTCTTTCCCTGTTTTTGTTCTCAGTCTCCTCCTGATTTCCCCTCGTGTCAATCTCCGTCACTCACTTGTGTCCCCTAAAGGTAAGCATGTATAATTGTAAGGTCTATCTTTAAGATGTTAAAGATAAAATTTAAAATTTTGTTCACCCTTACCAAAGTGACTCAGAAATGTCTACATAATATAACATTTTAAAAGAGAGTGGTACCATACAAATAAAAGGAGCACATTTGCACTAGGACATTTTTCAATTAAAAAAAAAAAAAACACTGCTGAAATTAACATGTGCCAAAATTTGCCATCAGGACCCTCTCCCACTTCCAGTAACTCTGTGTCCCCTAATCCAGATTGGAGAAAACTTTCACTCTGGAATTATTTCCCATTAATTGTTTTTCCAAATCATAGCACAAAGGAACCTAAGCTATTTTTCAAAAATTATGACTTGTATATAGTATTGCTTATGCAAACATTTCTTTCTTGAGATCTATAAGATGTTCTTCTGCCTGTATTTTGTAATTGCAAAGTCCTAGTATCATTGGACTTAGAGCAATTAGAAAAAGGATAATTTATCCAACATATTTTGATGGATCTTCTAAATGTGAAAGGGTACACACACACACACACACACACACACACACACATGCACACGTCCATATGTATGTATATACATTCATGATGTTCATCCCATCTTAATTCCAGCTTTGACCTTTGTCATGAATAGCATCATGGCAACCCTGTATACCTAGAAGCCTTAAGCATTGGCATCTACAGGTGACAGATGAAGATTCACCAAACACCAGGGTAGGATAAAGGGGAACTTCCCCATGTCCTCTCTACCACAACTTCAATTTTCTTTTTTACCTGATAAACACACACACGCACCTGTGCACGCATGCCTTCTATCTCTATAATTTAAATTTCACTGGTAAATTAGGACCCAACTTCCTGTGACTAGCAGACACAGCCGAAAGGTCTTTCTTCTCCTCTGGATTTGAGGCTGTAAATGTATAGGAGTCCATATCATTTATTATTTTGTGTACATTTAGCCTAATTTATGGTTCTTGACTAAAAGGGTCACTATAAGGATGCTACAAACATTTTTTGAAGGAGGTTGAGTAGTTTATTAGGGATTTATAAGAAGTTAAGTAAATAATACCATAGCTAACGATGTCTATTCACAGTTTATACATGTTTTGCAACATCCGTCTCTCAAACATAAGTACATTCTTTCACAGTGTAGCTTTACTTCTATTTTATCACAATTGTTAAAATGTCTATTGTGAAAAATATGCTCAGGCTTAGGTTGTAATTACTGAAAGAAAATTCAGAAATGTTTAACCAGAAAATATAGAAAAAACTGAAATGAGCATCTGTGAAGTTGGTTTGAAGCCCGTCCCTGTCTTTTTTACCAGGATGATGTTAGTGCCTTATAAAATAAGAGATGCTTTGGCTATGTTAAAATAGTTGTCTATAAGCTCAGATTTTCCCCTGTTTTTTTACTGATAATTTAGTCATTAAAACCATAATCATTCAATGTAATATGAACTGAGTTCTTGTGTTGATCTCTCTTTAGGCTGCGTCTGTGAGTCATAGGCAGTCAGGTCCCAATGGACTCAACTAATTATTTAGCCTTTCCCATTATGGAGGTAATCAATATTCATTGCTGTAGCCAGAATACATCTCAGAGCAATCCACATAACTCATGGTGATAATCAAACTGAGAGGAGGGATGAGATGTTAAGATGGGAGGAGAAGGAGGAAGGACGGGGTAGGGTGGGGGAGAGAGAACGAGAGAGAGAATGAGTAATGGCCAGAAGTTTGAAGCAGGTCTAGTTTGGGCATTTTTACATAATTGTGCCTGGCAAGCTCTTCCCGCCTACACTCCCTATCTCAGTAAATGAGTTCATTCTCACTCAGTTTCTTTACTTAGAAATCTCAACCTCCATAACATATGTAAAAAACCTGGGCACCATGCCCAGTATGATAGAAGACACTCAGTCTTGTTAATTCTCTCACCTGTTTCTATCCAAAATTGCCTCTAAGTGACACCGCCCAGGCCATCTTGCCTGCTACAGCCATGGTGTCCTCTCCTGGACTATACATTTCAACCGCCCCTCAGACTGAGAATCCCTGCATCCCGTGTCTCTGCTCTCCAAGTTATCCTGTACACCATTTTTGCCAAATTATGACTCCCAAATAGTTCACATACTGAGAGTGAAAGAGACTTGACTAGCAACTTTATTTTTTAAGGAAAACTAATGAATATATTTTAATAGCTGAATAGAAATTTGAAAATAAAGACTACCCCCCAAGTAGGACAAACATAAAAAGCTTAAAATAATGGAGAACTATTAGGAAACGATATTTTGAACAAAGCTATGGAAGAAAAGTCAGTTTCTCTTTGTTTTGCAAAACTCAATTGAGCAGCAATATGTTCATTTTGGTTTTTTTTTTTTTTTAAGTCATGGAAGATCCGTGTAGGAAGGAGAACAAGCTTAAAGAAAAATAACAGTAACTGTCCTTCAGGATCATAACCTAGGGTATAGCAGGGCCCCAGCGGAAAAAATAGAAGTAAATTTTAATGTCCATTTTACGTAAGGGAAGTGTAAGCATATCCTGGCTTTGAGGAAAGAATGGAGACACAGGAAAAGCATTCTTCTAGCCAAATTGTGCTAATACAAAAATAAAAATATAAAATCACGGAGAGGAAAGGACCAGCACACGCACTCTCACATACACACATGCGCACAAGGCTGAACTGATATGTTTTCTTTGAGGCACTGAATTTAGAGTGAGGTTTTCTTAACTGTAAAGAGAGAGTCTGATGGGGCTTTTTCAGTTGGTCAGTCACAGACTCATCCAAGGTGCTCACTGAGCATGTGCATCCGACGTCAGCGTCTCCACACTGGGAAGGTCTTGCAGAAACACCCCGTAAGGCTTCTAGGTAGAGAGATTGTAAACAAACCTATTTATGACAAAAGTCCCAATGATTGTGACTCCAGAAATTAAATGGATGAGCAAGAGCATGGAAACCAAAAAGGCGATGAAAAGGAGACTTCTGTGCAGAGGCTGTGGCATAAGAAGGGATGTTCTAACAGGCGATACCTGGACAGGTGTCTGAGTAAATGATAAACATGAAATATTAGTTCTTCCATACTATTTTTAAATTAAATCAAGTTATAAGAGCAGGGAGTCAAATGGTAGGAATACTAACAGCAATGGGACTTAAAGAATGGAAACGCATCACAGTGAGTTTTGTTTCTTATTTATGTAATTTCCTTGTGTAGCTTTGCGTGTCAGACCTCGCGTGGTGTCATCTTCTTTCCACACTGAGATGATGTCTGCCCACAGATGTACAACTGGGTGTTCTTTTATAGAATGTTGGCTTCGAGGAGCAGCCCTCCCCTGTGGGAGGAGGAAGATGAAGAGAAGGATCCAGAGTGATCTCATCTTTATTATTATTATTATTATTATTATTATTATTATTATTATTATTATTATTTAGGCAATTTAGAGAAGCATAGTGCTTCCAAAGCATTTTGCAAGGATAAATTCTTCCTACGTTTGGGAGTTTCTATGCCTTCTTTCTCGTTGCAGATTGTAGGATTCTGCTTTATTTCAGGTCCCCTGCTTGAGGCCGACACCAGGCAAGAGAAAGGGGTGCTGGAGTTTCTCCAAAAAACGGGTTCCTTCTTCCCTCTCCTTATCCATGGAGCACTTCATTTCAGGGTTTCTGAATGTCACAGAGGCCATCTAAATAATCTCATTTGCAGTTTGGAACAAATCGCTTCTCATGGATGACTTGCCTTAACAACTGTATTTAGGTAACTTATTGTGACTGTTTTTGACAGCAATGACTATAAACAAATTTCACCGGGGGCTGAGAGGAGAACGCACTGGTGTAGCCTGGAGATCTCAGGGTTGTTTTAGAAGTTCTGGCTCTGGGTAGTAATCCCTGCAAGTAGGTGTGAATTCTAACCGGCATTACCCATTCTCACTAAAGCAGGCCAGTAAACTGCTATCTTTAGCTTCGCTTTGATATCATCTCAACATTTGTAAAATACAATTCATTAGCTTTTTTCGATCATTTTTATAAAGACATTTGATAAATATGAAGAAACTGATAGTAGAATGTACATTTCTGCTCTTTAAAGAAGTCTGCAGAAATGGGAAATTCTTGAGTAAATGATAGAAACAGTATGTACTTTATTCAGAAGCATAAAGTGAGTCTTTATATTTTTGGTGGTGTTAAAGTTAAGCAGTGACCACCGATGTGACCACACGCATATGAACACACACGTGTACACACAGCTTTGAATACCTCATCTGACAATATAAATCCAATACACCTGGTTGGATTAATAACTGGAAGCCCCCAAGTCCTGAATATTAGGGAGAAAAGTTGAATGCAAAATAAGATGTAGTATTAAAAGGTGATTTGAGAAAGCGGATGGTGAAACAAATTGCAGAAAAAGAGTCTGATGCAGAGGAAACTGTTTTGTTAAACAGTGTTGATTTTTCAATTTAAACTTTTTTTCTAGATTTGCACACACTATTTCTCATAATCTTCCGAAGAATAAGATTTAGGAAAAACTTATGTCAGGTTACTGGTTTGCAAACATGTAGAAGGCTCATGAGGGGCTGTAAACTCTAGAGGGTGAAGAGGGAGAGGGAAGTGGGGCCCAGAAAACAGTCAGATGATTCTGAATTCCTTGGGCAATTTGAGTCAAACATAGAGGGAGAGGCCCCCTGTTTCTCTGCCAAGGCATCTTCTAGCTCCAATCAAAATACTAATCTCCATCCCACTGGTAACCAACTGTGGCTGATTGCCGGGAAGTAGAGGTCTCCTGGGCACAGCACTTGAAGTCTGGGATAGGGATAGTCTAGAGGTGTCCTGGGCACAGCACTTGAGTGCTGGGATAAGGAAAGTCTAGAGGTGTCCTGGGCATAGCACTTGAGTGCTGGGATAGGGACAGTCTAGAGGTGTCCTGGGCACAGCACTTGAGGGCTGGGATAGGGACAGTCTAGAGGTGTCCTGGACACAGCACTTGAGGGCTGGGATCAGCACGGTCTCAGGCATCATGGAGAAGTCGGTGACCAGTTGTGTTGCTGCAGGCACAAGAACAGTGACTCAAGGTCGAGATGAATCACAAGTCACACTTTGTCAGACCTTCTTGTATAATCCTGCCACTGTGAGAATGCAGCCAGGAGCAAAACATGGGCAATACTATTGGCTGAGACTGGGGGAATAATTAAACTGCTGTGCAGAGGCTGAGAGACGTGATTTAAAGGCAGGTGTCTGTGTCCCAGCCCTCCACACTGCCCTGTCCAGCAGCCCACTGTTTATGCCCACTGGTCACATAAGCACCTCAGACTCATTGGGTCCACAGCAAGATTAGCCACCCCCAGCCCCAACCAAACTCTTCTGGGTCCCTATTTTCAACTTTAGTGAATGAATGCTTCACTGTTCACCTAGATTCTCATATAAGAAGCTGAAATTCATTCTTAGCTGTGCCCACTCCTTGACCAAATCTAGCATATTACCAGCTTCCACTTGATTGTGTGTGGAAGCCTCAGATTTCCCTCTATACCCCCCTGTCTGTGCCATCTGCGAGGCGCTTGCCATTCCTCACAGCCTCTGACTGGGCTCCTGACCTCAAATGCACATCCTCTTTTCCTATATCCTTATTTTTAAGTGTGAAGTTTTGTCTGTTTGTTTTTCCTCTTTATTCAACACATTCCCTTGGTTTTTAAGATTTGCCTGAGGGATGCTTCCAGGGAGTCCACCCCACTCTGCCCCTTCCTAGTGTGAGTATAACTATTCCTTCAGCCAAGTCTCAGTCCTCTAACAGAATATGGGCTCCTTGCAGGTAAGCACAACTATGCTATCTGTCTCTTCTTCCCAATGCTGAACACTTTTGTTCAAAATAGGAAAAATAATAGCATTGATTCCGAGCTAGCTGGGGTAGGAGGATACTAACTACATAGAGAGCTGGTGAAGAGACTCAGCCTTTGACGCGGCCACCCAGGCCCGTTACCTTCGCACCTGGCTTCCATGGCCTCTCTTCTACCTGAAACTGCTGGAAAGTGGACAAGACTACAAGTTTTTAGAGAGAAACACAAATGTCTGAAGTTGATAAAAATTCTAAACACACTTGTTACAACTAGAAGTATAGATCCTCTCAATCACAGGAATACAAAACGTTTTCGATGTTTTAGTTTTAAAGAAACCAAATCTATATTGGTTCCTCATGATGTAACAACAGAATTTAACTTGCAACAGATTTTTCTCCAGATAATGAAGACACTTTGCTTCTTCTGGGACCTGGGAGAGCAGTGAGGAGAAGCGTTATTTTCTTGTACTGTCAAGTTGGTCTTCACTGTCACTGTCACTGGCACAATGTCACCACGTTTAAGATATGAAGCTCACTGCTGCATAGGACGTTTTCCGAAGTTCTGCCAAATCAGAAAGGGTGACTTATCTCAAACAGGATTTAAGCAGTCACATTAAGGAAAATGCTATTTCAGAACTTATGATGCAATAATAAGCTCTGTCTTACACTGAAATATTTCAAAAGATTCTTCTAAAATATGTTGGCTATTTATTTCACCTGGTGGTAAATTAGGGAAAGGAGAAGCCCAGAGTGTATTTTTACATTAATCAGCAATGAAGATGATCACAAATCCTGGTAACAAGTAAGCTAAGTGACAGTCTTAGAAGCTGCAAGATTCTGGTCACCTAACTGGTGTGGTAGGCGCCTAAGTAGGAGACAGATAATGGAGAAATGATACAAGGCACAGGGCCACCTAAGTGGGCAGCACATCTAAGAATTTAGACAACCACACCCATTTGTCTCTACAGCTGGGCCAGCAACATAAATGTGACTCATTTGATAGATTATTACCTCCTGCTTGTGACATCATATTGTTGCCTCATGTACATGAAAGATTTAACTATGATAATGTTAAAATCACCTCATTTTCTTTTTTAGGAGGAAAAACATTAAATGTAGGGGATGTAAGTTATTAAAAGACACCCATAAGTGTGGAGAGTGGGCTGTGAGACAGCAGGGCCTCTACAGCCTGGGGAACATTGAGGGAATGAACCCCCAGTTGCTTCTCCTCCATTCCCAAAACAGCCATATTCCTTCCTTTCCTCATACCCCTCTGCCAGAAGTCATGTAGCTCTTTCTTTGTCTAGTTAACTGTGCAGAGATCCTTGTGATCTTTCCTTCTTAATTCCTATCATATGTTAATGAAGTTGAGTAGAAACCATTAACAGGAGGATTTGTTTTTATTCAAGTCATTTGTATCTTGCTGTCTTACTATAAGAGCAAAAATATGTCCTTTGTTTATGCTATTTCCCCATATTGTCCGTGCTACTTCCTTCGGGACAACCCTGTACAGATACTATAAAACAAAGCTGATTTTGCGCTTTGCTGCTGGCTGTAGCCGTCAGCTCACTCAGCCCTCCCAATCCCATCTTTTGTCTCTGTGTCTTCTCTTGTTCTGTATTATCCTCGTTCCCCACCCATTCCACTCTAGTTCACTCCCTTCGCCCCACTGGTTCACAATACATAAGTTGCTAATCTTCTTATCCTTAGTATAGTTCACCCTCCTCTCCAGACTCCTCAGTATTACTATTGATTTTTAAACAGTTTTAAAATATTCATTGTACACTTGTCATGGGAGGGGAACTATGCACAGTGCTGATGTTTCTGTCTTTTGAAAAGGGCCAGACGGACATCTTCTAACAGAGATTTCTGAAGCTTGCAACAATTCATTCAAAAACTATGTTTTAAAATAAAACTCAGACTGCAACAGAAAAGATGTTGCTTGGGATCTAAAATTGAAGGAAAATTTATAATATAGACTTTAATGACAGGAAAAAAATTACATTCATTGTGGAGTTGAAATACATTCGTGAAAGTGTTATATCTGTCACTGCCCAAAACCGATAGGTACCAAATGGGGGTACTGACTCCTTGGATTTTTGTTTTGTTTGTTTAGAAACTCAGAACAGTGGGCAGCGCCTGTGGCTCAAAGGAGTGGGGCGCTGGCCCCACATGCTGGAGGTAGAGGGTTCAACCCCAGCCCCAGCCAAAAATTGCCAAAAAAAAAAAAAGAAATAAAGAAAGAAAGAAAAGAAAATCAGAACAGTAATAATAAAAAATCACTGACACTCAGTGGTCATTGTCTTTAGAACATAGCAGGTTCTAAAAAATGTTTATAGTGTGGGCACTTTAGTAGCAACAACAGTTTGCTTAGAATTGAAGGCAGCACTATCATCTCACAAACACTGCTGAAGTGATATTTAACATCTATAAATGTCAGCATGGTAGAGGGAACAAACCAGCTAACCTGATGGACACTGGGCCTAAAAGTGGGCAAATGATCTAGGGCCTCTTGGGAATCAGCCTTCATTGCCCAAGTCACCAGGCCATGCAGAAAGAGGGGGACTGATGAGGAAGCTAAGAGGGCCACTGGGAAGGCTTGGCCAGGTGCACTGGTTGGACCCCTTCTGACTAAGGGTGGTCCTGGGCAGGGGCTTCAGAGTGAGAACAGGCCTGTATGTGAAGCCAGTATACACCACCCACAAACTATTTATCATGAGCAAGGCAATTGTTCTTATTTACAGGAGATTTTTGTGAACACTATAACAACTAATGAACACTGTCACAAAAGTTATTCCCATACCTTGGGATAACGTGATTGGTCTTTTGCCACCTGGATTTGTAATGGGCCATGGTAAACACATGCATAAGAAAGGTTGGAATCTCTATTTTCTATTCTCAACTAAGTAGTTTTACATATTTGTTCAAATATCTCATTCGAGACGAATCTGCTTTAGTATATGGAGAATGCTTTGGAATCAAGAATGGCGTTTGGGGAGGAGGAATAAATGATCAGGGCTTCCTGAGGTCTGGGAGGGGAGAGAGATGCTTAGGACACCCAGAGAAACAGTAAGGAAGGAAAAATGCATGCATTTAAAAGTCGTGTCTGCTTGAAATGATTAAGTACCATTTTATATAAGAAATAATCATCTGGAATTGCCCATGGAGTTAAGAGAATTTGAGTGATACAATGGATGCCCCTGCTAATTATTTATCTCCTCTCAGCTTCAAATCCACCCTGTGCTGCCAGCTCCATAAGAATGAAGCTGAACATTGAAAATACGTCTCTTTTTCTAAAAGGCATGATTTCAGTCTTAGATAATAATAGGTACTGGAAGGGTACTTGAGAGAAGGAGCTTTCCTTGGGCTCCCCTTGCTTCTCCAGTGTCCCCCTGCCGAGGTCACCGCACCTGGGCACCATCTCAGACAGCATTGCTGTGATTCTGGGACAGCACAGCTCCCTGTGGCCGAGTTGATGACCACAGAGCGTGTCCATTTCCTAGTGTCCTCACCCTGAAGAGAGAGTGCCCCACTCCTGTTTCTTCTTTGACTGATGTCATTTAACTCTGTATCTTCTATTCCTTGTTCTTGAAAATTGCTTTTACCCCTCAGAACACAATGCTCCATTTTTCTAATTTCTTATATACTGAATATTTCTTTATATTATTTTTTTTTCAGTTCAAACTACCCTATAGTTTTTGTATTTTGAGTGGACATGATTAATGCTCTAGACATCAAAACTTTAATAACCAAATTGGAGAGGAATCTAGGGGCTGAAATAAAAAAATAAGACATGTCAGATAAATGGTTACAGATTAATATAAAAATAAGACCCAGCAAGAAATTCCTTTCTTTTTGCTGCTGCTGCTACTTCCATGAGTGTGTGTGTGTATGTGCGTGTGTGGAGGGGTGAGAAGTTGGTTAGCTGAATGTTGTATCACTAATCCTAATAACAAAATTAATTTAGAGAGTTATGAATAGTGATTATAAATTCGTAGAAATTATTGCTAATTATTCTTATCTGTAGGTTTGTAAAACAACCTGAAGTTAAAGTCATGTATAATTACTATTGCTAAATATACATATTCTCAGAAGTGTAATATGAAGATTCTGTATAAAATGATGAATTATGTATCTCTTTGTATCTGTAAGTATCCTTTTCTTGTTGTTAATAGTCATTGCTTTTTAAAAGGCAACTATGTGTAGTAAATTACAGAAAAAAAAACACAACCACACCACAGCAATGAAATCAATAAGAACATATTTTGTATTCTCAAAGGCTCTTGTGTGAACCTAAGCAAAAATACACCAAAACAATTAGACAATAGTACCCCTTTATTGGTAGAAAAAATACTCTCTTCTTTTTCCTTATGAAGATGCTATTCATTTTATAACATACAGTTTGGGTATTTAATTTATTTAACCACCCGAAGATTGAATCCAGAGATTTCTTCATGCGGGCAAGACAAACACTGAATATGCACCTCACAGCAGAACACCCAGAACTGGTGAACATAATTTAAAAACAGAGTGTCCAGGGCGGTCCCTGTGGCTCAAAGGAGTAGGGCGTCGACCCCATATACGGGAGGTGGTGGGTTCAAACCCGGCCCTGGCCAAAAACTGAAAAAAATAAAAGGTATCAAGAGTTTGTCCTACAATCGCAGAGCACACAAAGACACACTCAGGCGGCAGCACCCCCGTGAGATCAGTGGCCCCCTTCTTCTTCCCTCTGGGGTAGACAGGTCCCTCCTCCCCTAGACATCAGTCAGCAGCACCATTTCCAGTCCCCGGGGACCAGGCCGCCTCCCTGTCTCAGCCCCAGACGCATTAGTGACAGGCCCTGAATTGTGTGCGAGTTAGGCTGACGGGCCACTTTCATAATGAAGCGTTGAATTTATCTTGCAATTTCTTTAATATCGTGCTGACGGTGGGTAATAGAATGGTCCCTGACACATGATCTCGCTGAGTGCACCATCGCTTTTGCAGGAAAACCTAAGTCAAGGCTGTGAGTGGGCAGCTGTCTGTCGCCAGGACCGGGAGGGAGTTAACCTCTGTGTTTGCCTTTTTCTTTTCGTATCCACACTGCTGGTGTCACTGGCAGTCTAGCTATAAGGGATGCCGACTGGGTGGGTGGGGCCTGAGCTGTAGATCAGGAGGCAGCTGGGTGAGCCTTGGAACTTGGGGAGGAACTAGCTCCGAGCTCCACTGTCCTGGCTGTGTTGGCTTTACTAGCAGAGCCCCTGCCGTTCTCGAGAGTGATCCAGTGAAGAAAGCAAGTAGCAGAGCTGCCCTGATGATACAGTGGTCTGCACAGAGCAGGGTGGGGACACGGGGCAGTGTCCAGGCCCTGAGAGGACCTGCACCCCTGGTGCCTCATTTCCTAACATCTGCTTATAACCTAGAACAGACCCAGAAGGTCTCACACCGTCTTGTGGGAGAACGCAGAAGATGGGGAGATTGTTGCATCACGGGGAATAGAGACCTTGTGGCAGCCGCTCCTGTCCACTCCTTAAGTCCAGAGACCCGATAGAGGGTTTAGCGGACTTGACAGAATCACCAGAAGCTTGTCTGTCAGGAGTAAGAGCCACGTTCAGTGGGATCTGACTTAATTTCTGAAGGAGTAGATCCCAGGCCCTTCCATCTGTGGACACTTGGGCAGGAACTCATTAAGGACACACAGAACCCCACAGCTGTAGCGGCACTGGCAGCACCTCCCGGGAGCGCAGCACAGAGCAATTATTCCCACCAGACGCATTACTTTCCACTCAGCCTGCCCTTGGATTTTCCTCTACCTAGATGCTACCTTGGGAAAAGAAAAAGGAGGGAAACCCAGAAAGGCTGAGGATTTCCTTCCTAGGCTCAGCTTACCTGCTTAGTTTGCCTTATACTGACAGAGACTTACACTTAACTTTCAGGTGTCAGCCTTAATAATATCTCCCCAAACCATGGCACTCTACGTCATCAGAGGAGTAGGAGGTCCACAGAAGGATGAGGATCAATACAGAAAATACGTAAATTTATCCTGAAGTTGGGACCACATCTCATTCACCTTTCCCCTGTACCTGTGTTTTAGTTGGAGACTGTCACAGGCACTGGGATTCTGGGGAAGCTGGCAGGCCCTTTGCATACAATATTTGTACTCTAAAAAAAGTAGAGATAATAAACATTGACTAAATATAAGTGAGCAAACCTTCTTGTTTTCACAAGAAGGTTTTATTGTCTTAAATATTATCTATTTTACTGTCCTAAAGGAATCTGTATGTCCAATTTTTATACCATTCTGTTATGCGTATTATGTTAAAGTAAGCAGATAGCCTGAGATCCTGACTGAGAAACTGTGTCCGGCCTCCCGAGGTTGTCTGCTGGCTTGAGGAGAGGACACGCACTGCTGCCTGGCCAGAATGGGTATGAAGCACAGCCTGTCTTTCCGTAGATCACCACTGACGAAGACTTAGAAGACAGACATCAAAGCAAAATTCCTGAACTCCAAGTGACACAGGACAGTGGCCCCAATGCTAGGGCCTCTTGAGTTCTAAGTGGATTCTTGGCTTTACACAGCGAAGAATTCCGGAGCAAGCACATGGTATAAAGTGAGAGGGAGATTCATTCGGAATGTGTAGCAAGTCTACTCAATGGAGCAGAGGCTAATTCTCCTGCAGAAGAGAATCTGACCCCTCTGTTTAAGCATTGGCTTCGTTATAGGAAAAACGAGGGGTGTTGCCCTGACATTAGGGCAACACTCTCCTTTAACTCCATATGGTCAAATAGAAAGTGTCATGGCGTCAGGGGTGGGATGGAAATGGGAATATTTCACAGAAACTTCTATGGTAAGTGAAGTGTATACTGAAGGTGACCAGTTTCACCACCTTGGTTCTAACTGGTTGGAACTTGCCCTGACTCCCTCTTGTATTGATCAGGGTAGATTGAAACTTTGTTTTGAGATCTCACGACAAGGCAGCAGTTAGATGATGCTGTGGCAATGCCCAGAGCCACACCTGCCAGTTCCCTGTCTCACCAGTACTGGGGAAATGAAATTGGTTGTATGATTTTTACCATGATAGGAGGAGGCACAGGAGGAAAGGTGCTAAATGTTTATAGGCAGTCAGCTCCTGTGGGATGGTTATAGGTAGATTACTGTCCAACACACCTCAGTATCCTGCAGTTCCCAGGCCAACCAAACATCGATATTCTTCACAGGTGACACTCTCTGAAGTCACTGAATTGTTGAAGTAACAGAGAAACCAGCACTTGTGTGGAAGAAAAACAAAAGAAGTGGAGCAAAGAAATGTCACACTTGAACTACACGGTGCAGGAGAGAAGGGCGGAGGGCAGGATATTGAGACAACAGTGTGGACAAAGAGATTGTTACTCTACCCTAGTCAGTGATGCCATGCACCAGCCGAGTTACAAGGGCATTAAATAGTCTCTGCGTTCACTGGGAGTGTAATTCATGAAGACTGATATATTTTGAGGTGTGGAATCCTCCTCCCCCGGGTCCTAGATACTGTTTTAAGATTGGTTATGGTGGTTTCAAACTTGGGAGATAGGCTCTTTCTTGTTGATTCTTTCCAGATACCCCAGAACCCGCTAAGAAATAAGCTTCAATGAGGGAGGAGAAGACATAAAAAAGAAAAAGGGATGATGAGTGAGAGGAGGAAAAGACAGAAGAGGAGGAAGGGGAGGGAGGAAATTGGGGCCGGTCTGTCAACAAGGCAGAGCCACAGAGGTGGATATAGGTTTGAAGAACAAACACAAACACTTGTCTTGGGATTGTCTTCACCTAAATACTGTGAAATGTGGCCAAAACATGGAACAAATGATCCAAGGATGCTGTTTGTGGGTTTTGTGAAGCAAGTGATGGAACACAGTGTCATTAACAATGGGAACACAGAGGTCTCGGTGAGCAAATGCCAAACAGTGTCACAAAGAGGGAGTTGTTCTGAGAGCTCATAAGTCAGTGTGATTTGTTTTTTCATAGCTTGATTTAAATGAATTATTTTCTTCACAAATATTGCAGAACAAGTAGGACTGACTTGAGATAGGTTCTGTCTCCCTAGACATTCGTGTAAAATTTCCTAGAGTATAGAACAAACGTGTATTTCCTAATAATTATTCCATATTTAACATCATCAAATTATATGATGAAAATAGCATTACATAAATGAAATCAAAATAAATGGTTAGAAAATTAGCAAGGCATTTAAAATTTAAATCCAAGAACATATTTTGGACATGAGAAATAGTATTTCAAGATTATTTCAACCATGAGATCTCCTGTGGTCATTTTTAACAATATTAAAAGGCAATGTAATGTGTTTTTCAACATTCAGATTAGAATACTTCACGTGAAAAGTTCCTGATTCCCCTTAGCAGTGAGGAAACATCTCAGCTGCGAGTGGTTTCTAAACATTTCTTAACTGGCATCGGAAAGGCAACAAAAGTCTGTTTCTTGGCAGAAAATTTAAAAGAAGAAAAGTGATTAGCTTTGATTTCTTTTCACAGTTCTACTTTGTGTTGCCCTAGATTCTTTAGAGTCAGGGGGAAGAAAAAGAGATTTTAACAAGTCATTCTGTAAACAATGTTCAAAGTCCTTTACAGTTTCCTTGTGTCTCCACAAAGCTCCCGGGGACACGTGCCAGCTAATAATCTACTTCAATTCATGTTCAATTAAACCAATTCATGGCAAGGAAATAAGGAGTCACTGTACAGATTATTTAATTGACCCATTACTGAATGTGTAATTCTTGCACCTGGATCAATTCAAATGTCCTCATTCCCTGCTCACCCCCTTCTCCCTTCCCTCAGACGACCAGGCAGACATGCTTCCTCGCTCTTCACCCACTCCTGCTGTTTGTGCACAGAAATCTTCCCAGAGCGGGACTGAGCAGAGGGCAGAGGGCAGAGGACTTCTGACTAACGAGCAGACACACTTTGTCTGTACCTGGCTATAAAAACTGCTGAAAATTTCTAATTTTAAGGAGAAGCTTTCTCCCTTCTGCTCTTTTAGTTAATTTTGACAATTCTTTTTTTTTCTTTTATTAAATCATAGCTGTGTACAGTAATACTATCATGGGGTACAATGCGTTGTTTCCATATACAATTTGAAATATTTTCATTTAATTGGCCAACATAGCCATGTCATTCTCATATTTGTTGTGTTAAGACATTTATATTACACATTTAGAAAGATTCACACGTACCCTTATAGGATAAACCACACACATGATCCCAGGAATCATCCTCCCTCCACCCATGTTTCCCCTCCCCTCCCCTCCCTCTCCCCTTTCCACTTTCCCCGTATTCTTAGGCTAAAATTGGGTTATAGATTTTCTATGATAGCTAAAAATTAGTTTCATAATAGGGTTAAGTACATTGGATACTTTTTCTTTCATTCTTGAGATACTTTGCTAAGAAGAATATTTTCCCTCTGTATCCATGTAAACATGAAGGAGGTAAAGTCTCTATCTTTCTTAAAGGCTGCATAATATTCCATGATGTGCTTTTTAT
>CAUYQV010047302.1:0-25370 GCA_963574575.1 Galagoides demidoff
ATATTTTTTTTAATGTATTATATTTGTAAATTGTACTTATGTTGAAATTAAATATATATTACAATACTATTTTTGTGTTCTATGAAAATTTTAGTTGCTCCACATAGACCAAATTTTCAATTAAGAACCCCCCCCCATCCACCCACTCCCGTCAATGGTGTCCCGCTTTACCAATGTTAAAATCTGGTCACCTTATCTTACAGTCACTACATCTAGCATACATCAAGAGCTCAAATAAAGCTAACTCAATTTAATTCTAATTTAGCTGGAGTTTGTTGGCCAGAACAACAATGCCAGCTTTAGCTCTTACAGGCTGTGTGGTTTGAGAAAGTGGCCTAATCTCTCTGAGACTCAAATGCTTTATCTGTTAAATGAAGCAAATACTACTTATCATGCAGAATCATGGTAAGAATTAGAGATGATCAACGTAAAGGCAAACTGATCACTAGGCACTAAACAGATATTCAATGAAGAGCTCTTGTGTCGAGGCCACTGGCAGTCACAAGTTTCCTCTCCAACCCCTCAGCTGCCACTCCTCATCCTCTGGGAGATAACACAAACCTCTCAGCTGAGCTTCCTCTAGTTCCTCCCTGCCACAACACCAAAATCCCTCCCTCTGCCCCTCTCATCCATCCTGCTCACCTTTGACAGATTCATTTTCTTCACAACCCAGATTTCAGCACACCACTCCTCTACTTAACAAATTATTCCAATTGCCTACAGAATCAGGACCAAACCCCTCTGTCTGATCTCCAAGGCTTGCTTTCCCTGCAGTGCTTCTTGCAGGTTTCTCAGCTCACTTGTCTGCCCTTGGTCCCAGCCCCAAATACATATGGGCTTCTCCAGTCTGGGAGCTACCACTTCTCCCTAGAAATGGGTCTTTCCTTGTGATTCTTCTTGGTGCCCCAGCTTTCTCCTTAGGCTGTCTACCCTTCCTGCTCAGCTCACTTTGAACAAAAAGGGCTTTGGGAGCCAGCTACTTGCCACTCCCCTCTCTGGCTCCCAAACATTCTTAAAAAGAAATGTATCTGAGATGGGTGCTATGCCCACAAAGGCTTCCTCTATGTCAGTATTAGCCCATCAAGGGCGGGATCAGAGACAGGCAGCATCCCCTACCTCAAAGTCAGTTCAGAGGAAGAACAAGAGAGGCGGTAACCCCAAGGAAACAGATGTAACAGTTGAGGAAAGCCTGTGGAAGAGCAGCTAGGACAAAGGAACAATGAAGACCTCGACTTTCCTAGGTATCCATTCCCCTATCATTATCATGTCCTGTCTGAGAGGTCAAATGAGGAAACTGAGGTTTGGAAGGACATCAGGAGAGTGTACTTTGAAGATGCATTGAATTGGAGACCAGGAGCTTTGGACTTCTGTGTAGCCTTGAACAAATCTCTTCCTTATTCTGGACATCAGTTTCCCTATCTAGAAATGGAAAACTGTTCAGGGAGTCCATTTGTCCCAGGCTGCCTTGAGAGGCTGGGGAGGGGTGATCCTGTGCTCAATTTTCTAGTAGCTACTGAATCAGGAGACATGGTAGGAGACACTAGGTTAGCTTTGGGAGTCCTGTGCTTCTCTGTGAGGCCTGGGTGCCTAGCTAGTTGAGCACAGTCCACCACTTCAGGATAAAGGTGCACCGTGGCCCAGACTTATTTCTTGCAGCACTCCCAACATTTTATTTTCAAAATGTACTAGGCCTGGTCTGTAAATATTTCCAATATATCCAGAAAGGAGCTGGTCCAAAGCCCTCATTCCCCTGAAAAGAGCTAAACCCCTCTGCAGGTAGGGCTGAGCTGGTGAAGGAGGACTACAATGTGTAGAGCACATTGGAGGGTTAGTATCTGCTTGGAACCCCAGCAGGAAGGAAAAAACCTATTAGGAGATGAAAGCAATGAAGGCTCTACAACAAGAAATGTAGATTGAAGAATGGAAAATGCCCCTACAGCGCTAGTATACTGGCATCTGACCCAACCAAGCCCCCTTAGCCTATTTCCTCCTTTGTATATTTTCCCCTCAATCCCAGAAAGAGATGTCAGAAGAGCAAAGCACCCTCACTTGACTAGCACCTACACCTCTGCATTAGTTCTGGTTTCCCTGCCATTCCTACACATGTACACATGTACAGGTTTGAAAAATAAGACCAATCAGAGGAGATAAAAGACTCTGAGATTATTTAATTCAGAGAACAGAAGTTGGGGGCAGAGAGAAAGTTTAATGTCTATAAAATCTCCAATGGATTCTTAAGCAGAAGGAAAATGGTGGCCCACTGCTTTTAACTCTGCAACCCAACACACACACACACACACAAATGCAAGGTTTAACTGCAGCATAGGAGGCTCAGATTGGTTCTGAGAAAGAACTTCCAGGTAGTGAGTTGGATGACCCAGGAATCAGTAACAAAGGAGGACTATTAAATACCTCCTCTTAGGGCCTAACATTTATCAACCAGTTTATCTGCCTGGAATGGACTGAGTCAGGAAAACTGATGGAATTTAACATTGGGCATTCCCTCTTCTAGCCTTAGGTAGCCTGCTAAGAGAGAGAGTTGGAAACCCCTTCTCCCTCTTCACTTCTACAAGCAACTTGTGACTGACCTGTCAGGCTTGCTGCTATTTTTTAGTAAAGCAGAGTTGTTTCTCCATACACACTTTCTAAGAGCGTAAATGTAATAGTTATAGAGGAAATTTTAACACCTCTATTAAACTAGGAGGGACCCATTAGGCAAAAGAGAAATGAAAGGGGAGGGGAGCTCTCAGATGGAGACCCAAAGTTAAGTCAGCCCCCTTCCCTCTTAGGGAATGGGGGACATAAAATGAGGATGGTGGCTAATGGGATCTACTTGAGCTGAGGATGCTGGAGACCATGGGACAGAAGAAAGAGGGTCTGTCCTTTAGGCAGCAGCCTTTCCCTAAATAGGTGTGCAACCTTAAGCAACTCCCTGTTGCTTTTCAGGGCTCAAGATTCTCATCTGTAAGCATAGAGGTCCAAACCGGTGCTCTCTGAAGGCCTGTCTAGCTGAGAGGAAGGAGTTTACCAGAGGCAGGCACTTCCTAGACCCACCACATTGGTATTCAGCTTCCCTGTCCTTCCTGCCCTTGCCTCTGCAAGGCCAAAGGGAGGCTGATATAGTGAAACTTCCCTCTGGAGATACCCAGCCCCCAGCTCTATTTCCAAATCAAGAAATGGCCTCTTACCTCTTACTTGCTTGAGTTGCAGCATGCTTCCAATCTCTATCTAAGATCTTGTTTCTATTACAGCATATTTTTACACACAAAAAATCAAAACTTCAATTCCCTATGCTTTGACACTCCCTTTCCCCTAAAAGGATCAGATCCTCATTCCACAGCCTAGCATTTGCGAACCCCTATCACTGGGCCCCAACCTCTTCTCTACCTCTCAGCCATACCACCTCACCCAGAAGAGACTCAGTTACCTCACTCACCCAGCCTATCACCCCCTCTCCTCCATTCCTAATTTTGCTTGACCTTTTCCCTAAAAAAACCTCTGTACTTTCTAGAAGCTTTCCAGGATTATCCCCCTGCTTGTAAAGATTTCTCACCTCTCTGTGCACTTTGCCTCTAGGCTCATAAATTAGCAACCAAAGGTATGCTGAGTCTTGGGTTGAAGCAATGCAAATCTTGAGCTTGTTGTTGAGGAGATTCATCACAAGTTTTCTTCTTATAGTTGCAATCCATCCCCTTTCTCTGTCCTCATTAGGCATACTCAGTAAATATCTGAGATTTGAGCACCATTTCTCTAGTCACTTTCATATGGATCAGGACAAGTACAAGTTGGAAAGCTAAACAAGGTCTTCTTGAAAGCTCTCCAAAGATAAGGAGTCCTTCCGAAGTAATCATTAACTACTCTGCACTGTTAGGCTTTGAAAGGATTGTGGCTGAGATCCAGGTTTAATTTACTCCTCTAAAGGGTTCCAAGAGAACCCAGGCATCCATGATATCAGGAGAAAAAGCTGAGGCAGAGAAACTTAATTATAGTTAGCCTCCCTTCATAATTTAAGCCTGAAATGCCCAGGAGAAGAAGGAAGTCCTAGAGAAGTTCCAAGAAAGAAGAGGTCATCCTGGATGGCAAGAGGCAGGCAGGAAAGGCACCAAGGAGAAGTTATGCCAAGAACTGGGGCAGAAGATTTGGACAGGTCTCTGCTGAGTGGGTTTGGGTGTATGGAAGGGATTTATATAGAGCTGATAGATGGCTCTGGCCTGAGACAAGGTAGAGGAGGGCAGGACCATCCCTGGGCTGGAGATGCACAGCTGCAAGCAGGGGTTTGTGTTGAGGCCTAGTTAATGTGGGAAGAGGTGATTGTAGTATGGTATCCGTGGTCTTGGCTGTTGTCAAAAAATTTCCCCAGCTAGTCTTTCCCCAAGTGAAGGATTTACTGTGCCCTTTCTCAAAGGTGCTTAGGCTTTGCCTGGGCCCTGGAGCCCACAGGGCTTTCTACCCTCAGAGGTTGATCAAAATCCAAAGAATCTGCCAAGCCCCTTGGTGGCTCCCTCTCTCCAGTTCCTCAGAAAGGCCTAGAGAGCCTTTTACCAGAGACACACTCCAGGGCAGTGACTGTGCTGTGGGTGGGGCTGAATGAGCGCTGCACCGAGGGAGGGGACTCTGCTGGAATTTTCATGGGGCAGGCAGTCCAACAGTGCAGTGCCCTCCACCCTGGCCATGTCCACGCTGCTGCAGCAGGCAGGCAGAGCCACAGAGGGAGGTATTTGTGTGTGGGACAAGGCTCTCCTTGACCCTGCAGCCCACGTCAAGGCAAACCTGGCCAAACAGAGACCAGCTCTGCGGGGCAGCCGTCACCTGGACGCCTGGACTGTGCTGGGTTTGTCGGGTACAGTCCCTCACCACCGGGGGAGCCTAGACAAAGTCTGGTGTTCGGGTAGTCATCAGTATCAGAGGTGTCTGCACCAGACAAGGGCCCAATGGGCTGGATATTTTAAGTAACGGAGAAGTTGTAGGGTTTGGCAGCCTCGCTCATTACCTCTCTTGAGCACAGAGACAGTGCATTCCTACTACAACCATGGCCTCTTCGGCCTTTGGCACTGAAATCTCCCTACAACACAATCCTTATGGCTATTTTTAAGCAGGAGGCTGGAGAGAAAAACGCTGCCAGTGACCTCCAAGGGAAAAGGAGGCAAGATGAGGGGGGGAGATGAAGTGTCCTTGCAGCTCTAACCCTAGGATTGTCCAAAGCTCTCGCTGCCAGCCGTCCTGCAGGCGGGGGAGGGCGCCAGATGCGCCTGGAGGCCCAGGAGGAGGGGGACGCGGCTGGTTGGGGCCACAAGGCCAAGGTTCCAAAGGGAACTGGGTAGCCCAAAGGCCCAACTGAGCTCCTCTGGGGAGGGCAGATAGTGTAGCTATCCCAATCCATACCAAAGACAAACTCCGTCTGGCCCTAGCCAGCGCGCCGGCTTCAGTCTGCAGAGAGGAGAGAGAGGCTAAAGATGCGCAAGGGAGGGGAGGAGCAGCGGGGCCGCCAGGGTGAACGGTACCAGCGTAAAACAGCTGTTCCAGGAAATGTGCTACAACAAAGCTGCACAGCTGCCGGCCTACAAATGTACCACTTGGGGTACTTGCTGCCTGGCGGCGCTCTTCCTAGGACCTAGCGGCAGCACGTGTGGGCCCATCCCTTCCCAGAGAACCCGGAGGCATGGCCCGGGCTATGCCTCCGCCCGCCTGCCCGCCCTCCCCATCCCCCCTCAGCTACCGTCGCCCGTGCCCAGGGGACTCGCAGGCGCTCGGCCCCTCACCAGACAGTCCGCAAATTGGGTTCCAAGGCAGAGCGGCAAGCGGCTGAGACTATGATCGACCGACCGGTGCAGCCCTTATGCCCTATTCCAGGCAACCTGAGCGGAGCACGCGGGAATGCACCCAATCACCAGCAGGCGGAGGCTCCGGGCTGAGCGAAAAGCTTACCCGGCCCAGTCAGGCTCCCAGCCCGGTTATTGTCTATTGCGCCGCCCTGGGCCGGGCTGGAGCCTCGGCTGCAGCGGGTGCAACCGCCACCACCAAGGCTCCAGTCAGCTCCTGCACTGACTCCCCTTCCTCAGGCTTTGGGCAGCCAAACTCCCTCCCCCGTACTCCACTGCCACAGGGTAGGGCGTCTGCGTTCTGATTGGCAGTCATGTGACCCAATCGCTACTGTGGGAAGGCATGCCACGGCCCTCCCACTGTTTCTCTTGTCTGTTTCTCTTTAAATGCAAATAAGTGCGGGCGTGGTGTCCGCAGTAGGCGGAGAGGGTGTGGAACCCCTTGGCTTCAGCTCCCCACTCCCGCCCCCACTCTGAGCGGGTCTTCGGCATGGCCACACCACTACTCCAAGGGCCCGTCTTGCCGGATGGGTCTCACCGGATCCCTAGAGCTAGGTTTCAATTTTCACTCACTCTCATTTCCGTGGTCTCTGTGCATTTGCGCTACGGTGCCCTGGCCGCCACCAGCAGTTTATCCTGAAGCTCAATACCAGAGAGGAGAAGTCTGGCATACAGGTTGGGGATCCTGGGGTTACTGCAGAGCACCTTAACACCTTAGCTAGCATCCCTTGTCGTAGAGCCAGCGCCCCGAGACTCACACCCCCAGGCCACCCAGAGGAAGTCTCACCTGCCTGGAAAGCTAACTGCAGTGCTCCAGCTTCAGTTTTGTCCACCTCTGGCACACTAGGGCCCATAAAGGTCGACTTCCACACGTTATTCCGCTGCTGCCCACAGTAGGGAAGGCTCTTCCCCAAAGTTACCCAGAGGCAAATTAGGAATCCAGAGCCCCAGGCTTCCCACCCATGCACGACTGCTTTCATTTTCTTCTCTGGGAAAATACCTGTTTCCATAGTTTGACCCTCATCCAAATTTTCTAACTTCAACAGAACATGGAAGGAATCTCCAGAGGGTCTCCAGAGCCCCCCACCCTTCCCCCAGCCTTTTGTGAACCTGGCTTTGTTCAGTCCCCTGTCCGCGGATATTTAGAGCAAAGTCTTTTCTGGGCCTAGGTCAGCTTGAGGACAGAGTAAGGCAGCCTCTAGCAGCCTTACCTGCTACTATGTGTGTGCTGTGGGATGTGGCAGGGGTCCACCCAAATTTGGATCTCTAACCTGTGGACATTAAATGTCATTTATGGCTGCCAGAGCTAGGTGAGCTGAGGAAACTAAGAATTCAGTTTTACCACTAGCTCAAATACCAATATCCAGAAGGCCCAACCCTATAACTCTGTGAGGATAGGGAGATGAATTAGAAAACAATACATGTGCTTATTGAATTGCAGGAGTGGTTTGCTCTACTGGAAACTGTTGGTCTTGAAAAAATCCAATTACTGGAATGTTAAGAGGTGGACTTTTGCCTCTGCATGAAGAGAGCACAGGTACTGATATGGCTGCTAGGGATCAGGCTCCAGCTCCCACTCATTATTGCTGTGATATGGTGGCCAATTTATTTTCTTCTCTGGTCAAGTCTATCACCCCATCTCCACAAGAATCAGGAAAGACTTGTCAGGATCCCTTGATCTCCTTGAATCTGACAATTCAACACAATTCTTTCTATACTCCATGGTGTTTCATGACTTTCTATGACATTCTATACATCTCCAACAAAAATCAACATTGAACATCAGATTCCCTCCTAGTCTTGAGTCTAAATAAATGTCCATGAGTGGGGAGCTGCTGATGGCTCGTTATGCAACTTTGTTGGGTATGTGCCTCCTCCCTAGCTTCAGTTTCCCTATCTGGATAGCTAAGACTATAATGTTTCCCTGGATTTGGGCTTTCTAGGTTTGCAAAGTTCTGATTCTCATTTGTTAGGCTTGATCTTGAAGTGTCTTTTCTTTTCCAATGCCTCCATTATAATTTTCCACCACCTCATGCCTTTGGTTACTTGCCATCTGCTGACTCATATTTCACTCAGAACCTTGATTCTCTAAATTAACGTAAGATTACAGTTTGGAGAAGGCAGTTTCTTAATCTGGATCCCTGGGAAACAAAAGGCTGCAATAGTTTGAGCAGTGGGAATAGGGAGAGAGTAAATGTGTAAAGTAGTCAGGTGGCAGGCTTGAAATGATCTTGGGCACTGTTTCAGTGCTCCTGCCACAGGGGCTAGTCTTTTATGCCTTTTGCCAGACACTTAACATTCTCTCATGCCATTGAGCTTTAGGGTTGACAGACACTGGACTGAGCCCTAAAGAAATAGGACTTCAGGAAAATAAAAATACTCTTTGAAATGCTAAAGAGGCCTCTCAGTTGTGCATGTGTCTTTGTGGTTCTGACAGTGCATGGAAAGACGAAAATGTGTTCATGAACTTGTGCATCAAAATGCCTCATCACAGAGGGAACCCTCTAAGGACCCCATCCCATAAGCTGACTGACATATGATCAACTTGTTTGGTTAGGATAGGCATTGGGAATCCTCCTGCTGCACAGCATCTTGTAGCTGCAGTGAAAAATTCATGGAAATATATGTGTGGGCTATGTGGAAACAACTCCATAAACTCAAGTAGACAGACTGGGCCACATGATTATATGACCATTTCTTTCTTCACCAATTTTTCTATGAGTACCTCCTCTATGCTAGGCCTGGTGATAGGAATTGAAAGGTGGTAACTTTTGGGAGCAGGATGGTAATCTTTAGGGAGGACTTGGGTTTGAGATTCTAAGAAGAGCTGAAAGCTAGGTTAGAGGTCTGACAACAGTGTTCTGGAGCATTACAGATGAAGAGATTCCTTCTCCTTAGGGTGAAGGAGGCATCAGAGAAATGTTCCATGGAGGCTTGATGATTGGGTCAATTCAGAAAAGTAGAGGCAGGATTCCTGCCCAAGCCAAAGCCCATTAGTGAGAGGATATAGTGGGTTGGTCAAAAGATAAGATTCTGGATGGCTGTGGCTAAGTATTTGTTCAGTGGGAAGAGGAAGAGATAGAAATGAGATTAGAAATATAAGTCTGGGAGCAAAGTATAAAAGACCATGACTACTCAGGTAAATTGAAGCTCAATTAGCTAAGTTCATCCTTCCTGGGAAAGAAGTCTTATGTAGTGGCTATGCTATAAGACTGCTTGGACTTAGATGCCAGCCCTATCACTTAAAAGCAGTATGATCTCTGTGGGTTATTTACCTCTCCAATTCTCAATTTTATCTTCTGCAAGAAGAGGACAATAATAGTGCCTATGTCACATAATCATGGTAAGAATTAAGTGAGTGGCCCTAGTAAAGTGGCACAAAGCCTGGTATGTAAGAAGCTTTCAATAAATGTTGGCTACTGATGCTATTATTATTATTTTATATTATTGTTCTTTTGATCCAATCTACAGATATTCAATGATATGGAACTCATAATATGACATTGAAACCACTTTTTGATATAAACACACCTGTGATTCCTTATGCACAGATTCCTTTTGATTGTCCAGACCCAGATGGAGTTTCCCAGGGCAGAGTCCCTTGTTTATTTTTATGTCCTCAGCACCCAACTAAAATTTTAGCACAAACTTGGTGGTGAGTATATATTTGCTGAAAATAGTCAAATGAGTCATTTTCAGATCTAATATCAACTTTAGGTGTCAGCATCCACCAGGGAAGTGTGATGTTGACTCTCACTAAGCACCCTTTTGTTCTTAGTCCTGTGTTAAGATCCAGAATGGTGAACTATACATAGTTTCTGCCTTCAAGGGCAACCAGTGTAGTGGAGGAAGAACAGTTCATCAGACCAATGCCCTTCAATTTCTGACTTGGGCAAGACACTGCTGGATGGTGTTGCCATCCACTGAACTGAGGAATATAAAAACAGGATTAGGAAGGATGGGTGGATGGAGGGTAAATGGTGCGACCACACCTATGGTCCATCTTACAAGGGTACATGTGAAATTTACTAAATGTAGAATATAAATGTCTTAACACAGTAACTAAGAAAATGCTATGAAGGCTATATTAACCAGTTTGATGAAACTATTTCAAATTGTATATAAAACCAGCACATTGTATCCCATGACTGCACTAATGTACATGGCGATGATTTAATAGAAATAAAAAATTTTTAAAAACCAGGGTTAGAAAAATGTAATGATTCTATTTAGGACATTCTGAGTTTGACATGTCAGAAATCCCACTTCAGGAATTTTGCATTTGCTATTCCCTCTGCCTACAATGTCTGTCTTCTGAATATAGACATAGGCTATACCTAATTTCCTTCAGGTGTCTGCTCAAATGTCACTAATAGTGAGACCTTCCCTGGACACTTGATATATAAAGTAGCAATCCCATTCCCAACCCCTTTCGTTCTCCAATCCCTTCATTGGCCTTTTTTCTTATCCATAGCATTTGCCACCTCCTGGCATGTTATTTATTACTATTTATTTATTTGAGTGTCTTTTTTAATTGTCTATTTCCTATCATCATAATAAAAGCTCTACGAGGACTAACAGACAATGAAAAAAACACATATGTAAAATATATACTATGTCACAACATGATAAATGGGATAGAGAAAAATAAAGCAAGAGGGGTACTCCTTGTACCAGTACTAGTACAGGGGTATTATTTTAAATGAGGAAGTTGGGATAGTCCTCACTGAAATGGTGACATCCAAGCAAAGGCCTGGAGGTACTGAGAGAGCAATCCTTGAGGATATCTGGAGGAAGAACATTCCAGGCAAAGGGACAAGTACCAAAGGCCTGAGGTGGTAACAGGCTGGGATGGTAGATAAATAGCAAGATAGCCAAGGCAGATGGAACAGAGTGAGGGAAGGGGAAAATGGTAGGAGAGGAGGTCAGAGAGGACATGGGGGAGGCAAACAGTTATGGTTTGTGAGTCATCTAAAAGACTTTAGACTTTGCAAAATTTTGAGCTGAGGAGTCCTTAGTAAAACATCTAGGGAACTGAAGCAGCAAGAGGAGAAGCAGGGAAGCCAAGAAGGGGACTCCATCAGCAATTCAGCTAACAGATGATGGTGGCTCAGATTAGGATAGAGGCAATGGAGGCAGTGAGAAATGATTGGACTCTGGATGTATTCAAAAGATATAACTGGCTGGATTTGGTGACAGCACCTCAGATGAAGGGTGTGAGAGAGAGGAGTGAGGAATAGGAGTCCATAAAGCCCTGAGAGAGAGGGATTGTCAAAATGACACCAGAGCCCAGAGAACTGGCTCTTTTGGAAGTCAAGTAAGGTACTATGGTTTTATGAGAGATAGTTTTGCCAAGAGTGTATGCATCAGATGCTACCCAAAGGTCCTGCAAGATAGAGGTAGAAAATATGCCATTGGATCTGGTTACTGTTGATGGGGGCAAGGCATTTCAGAGCAGGGCTGAAGGGATACACAAGACTTCAGTGGGGTGTTGAGAAAATGGTCTGTGAGGAAAAGGAGAATGAATTACAGTCTCCTTGTTCCAGAAGTTTGATTTGAAGAGGTGGTGGCTAAAGGGGGCTGTGGGATTCAGGGTTTTTTTTTTTTTACAAGATGGAAGGATGTGAGTTTGTTTATGTGCTGAGGGGGAAAAAATCAATCACGTAGAAGTTACAGGAAATAGGACCATTAATAAGTGAGGGTCCATGGGTGGGAGTGAGGGATGGACTCCAGAGCTCCTACAGATGACTTAGTCCTGGCTGGTAGAAGGGACTAAGACAAGAGGGAAGAATGGGTGGATTTAGTAGAGTTTGTTGTTAGGAAGGGTTGAAGATGTCACACTTAATGACCTCTACCAACTCTGGAGTGTGGGAGGCAAAATTCCTAGCTGACAGTGAAAGGAAAAGCACTAATAAATATTGAATAGGTTTCAAATAGCTACTATAGAGAATGGAGAAGTTGATAAAAAGGCCCAGCTGGGCTGTCACTGAGGAATGGTCAGGAATGGACAGCTACACCCTTCTGTAGCTTTGTAACATCCTGCTTCCTTACTGTGTAACCTTGAGCAAGTTACTTAACCCTACTGTGCCTCAATTTCCTTAACTATAAAATGGACATGAGAAAAACAAAGTAATTGAACTAAATGAATTCATCTGTGTAAAGCAATTACAAAGGATACTGCCTGGCAGAGTGCTTGATGACAATTCTTTAGAATCCGTTTTCTTTTAAATTTATTATTAAAATTATTTTTATTAAAATCATAATTACATACATTTGGGGGGTATAATATGATGTTTTGAGATATTTATATATATATGTTATATGTGTGTATGTATATACATATACATATATGTGTGTTTATATATACATATACATATATGTGTATACACACACACATATATAAAATATGGCTTGATTAAATCAAGCTGGTTAACATATCCATTACCTCACTTACCTATCTTTTTTTATGGTGATGCATTTGAAATATAAACTGCATTATTGGGCAGGCCAGGGAGGCACAACCCAGGCGCTGCATTCAGCCTGGCCATGGTAATGGTGCCCCTGAAAGTGCATATTGTTGGATAGGGGAACTGGGGCTTGGCTGTTGTAAAAATAATTGGTAATAATATCAAGAAACTTCAGAAGTTTGCTCCTACCATCAAGATGTGGGTCCTTGAAGAAATGGTTAATGGGATAAAACTGACAGACATTATAAATAATGACCATAACAATGTAAAATATCTTCCTGGACACAAACTGCCAGAAAATGTGGTGGCTGTCCCAGATCTCAGTGAGGCCATGCAGGATGCAGACCTGCTGGTGTTTTTCATTACTCCCAGAAGTTCATCCACAGAATCTGTGATGAGATCACTGGGAGAGTGCCCAAGGAAGCACTGGAGATCAGGAGATCACTCTCATCAAGGGTATAGATGAGGGTCCCTAGGGGCTGAACCTCATGTCTGACATCATCTGAAAGAAGATGGCCTTTGACATCAGTGTGCTGATGGGAGCCAACATTGCCAATGAGGTGACCACAGAGAAGTTCCATGAGACCACCATCAGCAGCAAAGTAATTGAGAATGGCCTTCTCTTCAAAGAACTTCTGCGGACTTCAAGTTTTCAGATTACTGTGGTTGATGATGCACTGTTGAACTTTGTGGTGCCCTTAGGAACATCATGGCTGTGGGAGCTGGGTTCTGTGACAAACTCCACTGTGGAGACAGCAGCAAAGCTGCCATCATCTGCCTGGGACTTATGGAAATGATTTCTTTTGCCAGAATCTTCTGCAAGGTCCAGGTGTCTGCAGTTACCTTTCTGGAGAGCTGTGGAGTAGCTGACCTGATCACTACCTGCTATGGAGGAGGAAAACACAGGGTGGTGGAGGCATTCACCAGGACTGGGAAAACCATTGAAGAATTAGAGAAGGAGATGTTGAATGGATGGAAGCTCCAAGGGTCTCAGACTTCTGATGAAGTGTACCACATCCTCAAGCAGAAGGGACTGATGGGTAAGTTTCCCTTGTTCACTGCAGTGATCAGATCGGCTACGAAGGCAGACCCATTCAAGAGATGTTGTCTTGTCTCCAGTGTCATCCAGAGCATATATAAAGTGAATCATACAACTTGCTGGGGAAAATTCTGCCTTTCTGATCTGTCTTTTGGATTCACGTAGCAACTGGGACATGGCAGCATGATGTTTGCTTGACTGTAATCCCATCATGGATGTTTATGAATTTTTACAGGTTCATTTTTGAATTATGAGAGGGAATTCATTGGCTAAGACATACTGGGCAACAATCGAATGTATATATGAATGTGTGTGTGTGTTTATTTCTCATTTTGTGAGTGTTTCTATGAAGTGAAATTAAATGTCCCTTTTAAAAATCATTTTTGAAATTTCCCCACTATAGGGTAGCTTATAAAATTGAAAGTATCTCAGCTAATTGTGTTAGATGTAATTCATACGCATATGAGTGGGGGAATTTTTTTCTCTTTCTTTGATGTTGGAATTTAACCAGCATTAATATGGTAAAGTGGAGGAGTGAATTTGTTCAAAGAACAACAGATTTAACTTTTAATTGTCCTTTAACTCTACTTTTCCTCTGTGGAAAGCTGGCTCCAGTTGGCCATCTTACCTCCACCGCTACTCAGCCCCGTGGCTTCTTAGACTCTCTTGTGCCTTGGTGCTACACTTTACTCCTGGTTCTGCCCCAGCTCACTCACTATCTCAAAGTCAGCATAATTAACTACTTCAATTGTGGGTCGACTTTTTTTAACAATTAAATATTTTAAATTAGGTAATCCAGTTATATATTTTCCTCTCACTGCAGTTCTCTTCAGTTTTAACCTTTCCCCCCTTCATTAGCTACCAGAATATGCTTCTATAAAGGTTCAGCAGCAGCAGAATACAGAAAGCTCACCTGAGACTTTCCTGCTGTGACTGGCACATTCTTCTGATTCACAACAGGCACTGTATGATGCTTTTGGTTAGTTGGTGCTTTTTTTGCACACATTTCTCATAAGCTTCACAAATCCCCTGAGAGAGGCTACTGTTATGCTCCTTTTATAAAGATGCAGTCACTCTGCCTGGTCACCTAGTGAGCTGTGACAGAACCAGAATTAAAGTGTAGCACCAAGGCACAAGAGTCTAAGAAGCCACGGGGCTGAGTAGAGTGGAAGCAAGATGGCTGACTGGGGCTAGCTTTCTGCAGAGGCTTCCATCCAGAAGGAGAGTCAAAGACAGAAGTTTAGCAAGTAAGCTGATAGTTTGGAGCTGAGCCAAGAGAAAAGGTTGAAGAATGCACATAAACCCTCCTGAGGCAATCTATGACCCCAAGGAAACAAACAATAGGTACAAAATTCATCACCAAGCAGATGGAAGTCCCTTCCCCCATGAGAACAGCTTGCAATATACTTCCCACAAACAAGCAAGCAGAGTTCTGATATCCTCCTATTTTATCCAATGAGAGAGATCCTCTAAAAACTGGAACTTCTTCCCCAGAGAGGACCCACTAACACTAGTGGAATTCTCCCACCAGGCATAAAACTGTATAAATTCTCTACCTGCAGTTCTAAACTCCCAGCACTCCCCTCCACTCTCACCCTGAGGTCTGGAAGCCTGTCTCCCATGTAGTCCAGATTCTGTGGAGTTTTCTTGAGAGGTGTGGACAAGGCATGGGATGTTGCAAGTCTGTGCTGATTTTGTGACATGGTGGTAAAGAGAGGACTGTGGACTAAGAGGGAGAGAAAGAGGTGGTGCCCCATGGCATAGAGCAGCAGTGGCAGCAGTGAGAATAATAGGGCTCATACCCCTGGGGATATTTTGGAGAGACACTCCCTGCCTCTTTTGGCAACTGGCAGCAGCCACTGGTGGAACAGATCTTGGATGGAAACACAGGCTCCATGAGGAAAGGGTATGCCTGAGGAGGTATCTGCCCAGCTGGGGCACCATGGGGATTGAGACTAGAAGACACATGTGTAGAGACGGCATATTCCCAGGGTGGGACTGAGTCATAAGTGCTGCTTTAGTGAGACTGGCAAGCACCTGGCCCCCAAGGGATCGTAGCTGAGACAAAAGCATGTAGGGCAAATGAACCAGCCCAGGGAGAGGCAAGAATTGAGAGTGTAGCATGAGCTCTAACCATGCCTGCCCCAACACAGAGTTCATCCGAGACAGAGTCACCAACTCCATGAGAATTGGCACAACGGCAGTGGCACAGGGCAGGGCTGAGCCGCAGTTTCTGTGAACTCAAACAGAGCCTGACCCACAGGGGAATTTAGCTGGGACAGAATCACTAATTCTGCAGAATATAAGTGGCAGCAACATCAATCTTGGTCGGTGCTAGAACTGAGTGAACCACCTCAGCTTCCATTAAACACCCAAAGTTGCCAGGTTTCAGCTCCTGGTGCTGGCTAGTAGCAGAGTGCGATGGTCTGGCCAAGGAGACACAGATCTCCCTGTGACTCAGGCAGGTACAAACCCCTGGAGCATCTGCACATTGGAGGGAACTGGGTCACAGCCCTGTGGAGTGACCAGTGACTGGATGTGACAGATGTGTAAGGTAGGGAAGGAGGCATCAAACTTCCCAGACTAATTCATTTGCTGGGTGGGTCCTTCTGACTCTATGGAGCACCAGAGCAAGTCATAGTCATGTTGCCAGCAGACTTCTACTTTCTAATTGCTGGAGACCTTTTGAAATCTCCCACTTGAGACTGGGTGCTGAGATTGGGTGCTGACTAGGAAGATTGATTTGAAACTCTTGACCTGGGCCAATCACCTGAGGACTAACCAAAGTGATACCCTGGGTATGTGGTTGTGGGAAGTTTGATTTTTCTTTTCCAGTTGTTGCCCATGGTGGGTGGGGTGACTTAGTTGCTGGTATTCTCCACAGCTGAGACTTTTACCCAGACTTACTGATTCACTAGGAGGGACAGAGTTCTGCTGAAAACAAGACAGAGCCAATTAGCCCCACCACCCCAAGCAGGTTCCCAGTGTCTCAGGCTGCAGCATTGTACAAGTCCTTTATAGATCTCTAGGAGAAAAGGTACAGACACCAGTCCCAGATCTTGGGCAAAGACCTGGTTAATCCCCACTCAATGAACCCCCAACTCAACTTCACCTTATCTGCTCATCTAGTCAACGGTATAAAGTAATCATGGGGCAGAATCAGCGGAAAAATTCTGGTAACATGAATAATCAGAGTAGATCAACTTCCCCAGGAAAAGACATGGTGGATACACAAGAAGATCCCATTCATAAACAAATGGCTGAGATGTCAGATATCGAATTCAGAATTTTGGTTACAAATAATATTAATAGAATGGAGGTAAAGTTGGAATTAGAAATTGTAGGAGCATTTCAAAAGTTGTCTCAAGAATTCAATGAATTCAAAGACAAAATCACCAAAGATTTTGACACATTGAGGCAAGAACTTGCAGCCCACTAAGATCTGAGAAATACAGTATAATGCCTCAGTAACAGAATGGAGAAGGCAGAAGAAAGGATTTCTGGCATAGAAGACAAAGCTTTTGAACACTCCCAAACACTCAAAGAGGAAGAAAAGTGGAGAGCAAAAACAGATCATTCTCTCAGAGAGCTCTAGGATCCTGTATCTGGCTAAATTGAGTTTCATTTATGATGGAGAAATTACTTTAATGACATGCACATGTTGAAGAAATTTGCCATAACTAAACCAGTTCTCCAGGATATTCTCAGATCTATCCTCCGTAATGACCAGTGCAATCCCTACCAGCAAAGTAAACTCACTCAAATTTTTTTGATCAAATTCCACTTCCACAGTGGTGAAAGGTTTAAAAATGTCCACTGGATTTTCAAAAAACTCAATAACCAAAATTCTACCAGGCTTATCAATATTCTCAATTAATGCGAATGGCTTAAACTGTCCTTTAACGAGGCACAGGTTGGCTGACTGGATACAAAAACTCAGGCCAGATATTTGCTGTATACAAGAATCTCATCTTACCTTAACAGATAGACTCAGGGTGAAGGGATGGTCGCCTATATTTCAGGCAAATGGAAATAAGAAAAAATCAGGTGTTGCAATTTTGTTCACAGATACAATATGCTTTAAACCAATGAAAGTAAGGAAAGATAAGGATTTTCACTTCATATTTGTTAAGGGTAATAACATAATGAGATTTCAATTATTAACATTTATGTATCCAACCAGAATGCACCTCAATTTATAAGATAGACTCTAACAGACATGAGCAACTTCATTTCCTCCAGCGCCATAATAGCTGGAGATTTTAACACTCTTTTGGCAGTGTTGGATAGATCCTCCAGTAAGAAGCTAAGCAAAGAAATTTTAGACTTAAACTTAACAACCATTCAATAATTGCATTTAGCAGACATCTACAGAACATTTCACCCTACCAAAATTGAATACACATTCTTCTCATCAGCCCATGGAACATGCTCGAAAATTGATCACAACTTAGGCCACAAGTCTAACCTCAGCAAATTTAAAAGAGTAGAAATTATTCCTTACATCTGCTCAGACCATCATGGAATACAAGTTGAACTAAGTAAAAACATAAATCTGCAGACTCATACAAAATAATAAAAACTAAAAAGCCTCATGCTGAATGATAACTGGGTCAAAGATGAGATTAAGAAGGAAATTATCAAATTTTTGTAACCAAATAATAATGAAGACACGAATTACCAGAACCTCTGGGATACCACAAAGGCAGTCCTAAGAGGGAAATTTATAGCACTGCAAGCTTTCCTTAAGAGAACAGGAACAGAGGAAGTTAACAACTTAATAGGACATCTCAAGCAACTGAAAAGGAAGAACATTCCAACCCCAAACCCAGAAGAAGAAAAGAAATAACCAAAATTAGAGCAGAATTAAATGAAATTGAAAACAAAAGGATTATACAACAGATAAATAAATGTAAAAGTTTGTTTTTTTGAAAAGCTCAATAAAATAGATGAACCTTTGGCTAACCTAACCAGGAAAAAAGAGTAAAATCTGTAATTACATCAATCAGAAAGGGCAAAGATGAAATAACAATAGACTCCTCAGAAATTCAAAATATATATATTATATATATATATAATTTATTTTTTTGCAGTTTGTGGCCAGGGCTGGGTTTGAATCCACCACCTCCAGCATATGGGGCTGGTGCCCTACTCCTTTGAGCCAAAGGCACCATCCAAATTCTAAAAGTCTTTAAGGAATATAACAAGAAACTCTATCATCAGAAATACAAAAATTTGAAGGAAATTAACCAATACTTAGAAGCATGCGGCCTTCCTAAACTTAGTCAGAAAGAAGTGAAAATGTTGAAGAGACCTATATCAAGTTCTAAAATAGCATAAACTATACAAAGTCTCCACAAAAAGGAAGTCCGAGGACCAAATGGCTTCACATCAGAATTCTACCAAACCTTTAAAGAGGAACTACTACCTATATTATTTACCTTTTCTAAAATATAGAAAAAAGAAGGAATAGTACCTAACACATTATATGAAGCAAACATCACCTTGATCCCCAAACCAGGAAAAGACCCAAAAAGAAAATAAAATTATAGACCTATATCACTAATGAATATTGATATAAAATATTCAACAAGATCATGGCAAACAGAATCCAGCAACACATCAAATAAATTATACACCATGACCAACTGGGTTTTATCCCTGAGTCTCAAGGCTGGTTCAATGTATGTAAATCTATAAATATAATTCAGCACATAAGGTCATATAATTCTCTCAATTGATGCATAAAAACCTTTTGATAATATCCAGCATCCCTTCATGATCAGAACACTTAAAAAATTTAATTCTTAAACTGATAGAGGCCATCTACAGCAAACCCACAGCCAATATCATATTGAATGGAGTTAAATTTAAATCATTTCCACTTATATCAGGAACCAAGCAAAGTTGTTCATTGTCTCCACTGCTCTTTAACATTGTAATGGAAGTCTTAGCCATCGCAATTAGACAAGAAAAGGTGACCAAAGGTATCCATATAGTGTCAGAGGAGATCAAACTTTTACTCTTCACAGATGATATGATTATATATCTGGAAAACACCAGGGATTCTACTATAAAACTCTTAGAAGTGATCAAGGAACACAGCAGCATCTCAGGTTAGAAAATAAACACTCATAAATCTTTACCCTTTATATATACCAACAATAGTCATGCTGAGAAAACCATCAAGGACTCTATTCTGTTCACAGTAGTACCAAAGAAGATGAAATATTTGGGAGTTTACCTAACAAAGGACATGCAAGAGCTCTATAAAGAACTATGAAACTCTAAGAAAAGAAATAGCTGAAGATGTTAAATGGAAAAGCATACCATGTTCATAGCTGGGAATAATCAACATTGTTAAAATGTCCATATTACCCAAAACAATATACAATTTTAATGCAATCCCTATTAAAGCTCCACTGTCATACCTTAAAGATCTTGAAAAAATAGTACTTCATTTTATATGGAATCAGAAAAAACCTCAAATAGCCAAGACATTACTCAGAAATAAAAACAAATTAGTAGGAATTACTCTATCAGACCTCAGATTATACTATAAATTGATAGTGATCAAAACTGCATGCTACTGGCACAAAAACAGAGAGGTAGATGTATGAAACATAACAGAGAATCAAGAGATGAACCCCACTACTTACCATTATTTGATGTTTGATAAGCCAATTAAAAACATTGAGTGGGGGAAAAATTCCCTATTTAACAAATAGTGCTGGGTTAACTGGGTGGTGACCTGTAGAAGACTGAAACTGGACCCACACCTTTCACCATTAACTAAGATGGGCTCTCACTGGAGAAAGATTTAAACTTAAGACATGAAACTATAAAAAGACTAGAATGAAGTGCAGAAAAACACTTGAAGTAATTGGCCTGGGTGAATATTTTATGAGTAAGACCCCCCTTCCAGGCAATTGAAGCAACACCAAACATACATTACTGAGAACTAAAAAGCTTCTGCACAGCCAGAAACACACTAAGTAAAGCAAGCAGACAGCCCTCAGAATGGGAGAAGATATTTGCAGGTTATATCTCTGACAAAGGTTTAATAACCAGAATCCACAGAGAACTCAAATATATTTGCAAAAAAAAAGAACAAGCGATCCCATCTCAGGTTGGTCAAGGGACTTGAAGAAAAAATTCTCTGAAGAAGACAGGCTCACGGCCTATAGACCCATGAGAAAAATACTCATCATCCTTAATCATCAGACAAATGCAAGTAACAACCACTTAGGGATACCATATAACCCCAGTAAGATTAGCCCACATCACAAAATCCCCAAACCAGAGATGTTGGCATGGATGTGGAGAAAATGGAACACTTCTGCACTGTTGGTGGTAATGCAAACTTATACATTCCATTTGGAAAGAACTTTGGAGATCACTTAGGGGTCTAAACATAGATCTGCCTTTCAATCCTTCAATTCCTCTACTAGGTATATATCCAGAAGAACAAAAATCACTTTATAACAAAGATATTTGCACCAGAATGTTTATTGCAGCCCAATTCATAATAACTAAGTCATAGAAGAAGCCCAAGTGCCCATCAACACATGAATGGATCAATAAATTGTGGTATATGTATACCATGGAATATTATGGAGCCTTAAAAAAAAGATGGAGACTTTATCTCTTTCATGTTTACATTGATGGAGCTTTAACATATTCTTCTTAGCAAAGTATCTCAAAAATGCAAGAAAAAGTATCCAATGTACAAGTCCTACTATGAAACCAATTTATATCTTTCATAGGAAAGCTATAACTTAACTATAGCCCAAGAAGAAGGGGAAATAGGAGAGGAAGGGGAGGGGAGGAGGGAGGATGTGTGGAGGAAGGGTAATTGGTGGTGTTAGTGTTCCCCAGAGCCCTCTGATCATTGACGCAGAGATAGGAAACCACAGACGGAATGACTGGCAAAAAGGGAGGTTGAGACTCTCTCCAGCACAGTGACCCTGCCCAACTTTACTGATTATCTTATATACTCTCAAACATTCAGTAAGCATTCAATAAGGTAAAAAGAAGATCAGGAAACTACCACTAAGATCCCAGTTCAGTACAATCGCTGCTGAACACATATACAATTGATACTGTTTGGGGTTAAAACATAAGGGAGCCAGGTAGTCTGCTCTTGCTTGCCTAATTCTCTCTAAAACGAAACCAGTGATTATAATGTTAATGATGGGAGAGGAGCAGAGAACAGCAGCCAAATGCCTCAACAGTTGTCAGTTGCAACCCAGGCCTGGCCCTCTGGTATTCTTTTGTGAGAGTATCTCTGCATTTCTGAGGCTTCAGATAGGACCTCAGAGAAAAGAACTCCATCTCAGAGCCATTTTCTGTGGGGAGCACATGAAGCTAAACTGCCATGTCTGAGCATGGGGTACTGTACCCCTATAGATGGGAACACAACTAGGTGCATTTTACAAGGATACTTGTTACATTTACTAAGTATAGAGTATAAATGTCTTAACACAATAACTAAGAAAATGCAGTGAAAACTATGTTAACCAGTTTGATAAAAATATTTCAAATGGTATATAAAACCAGCCCATTGTATCCCATAATTGCGTTACTGTACACAGCTATGATTTAATTTTAAAAAAATTAAAAAAAAGAAGCCACAGGGCTGATTACACCTCCACCCTACTGTCTATGGCATGCACTAAGCATAGCCTTTCCTAAGGCCACAGGCAAACTTCTTGAAGCTGATGTTTGTGCAGGTCATAACCTCCATGGGCACCACTCCACATGTGGTCTTCAGTCCAGCAACATCAGCTTCACTTGAGTGTCTTAGAAATGCAGGTTTCTGAGTCCGACCCCCTGAAGTACTGTGCTAACTGGACCTTGGCTTGCCTTCCGTGTGTTTCTGATGCTTAACTACAATCTGAGAACCACCACTTTAGAAAATTTACTTTAGCTTGTCACTTCACAAACCATGTTCCATAGGAAGTGAGTGTCCTGTGGTTGTTCCAGGTGTTCTCCAGGAAGGGCAAATGAATTTGGGAAATGCTGCACCTATACATCCCTCTCGAAGGTATAGAATGTATCTTAATATGTCATTGAAACCTGTTTATGCAAACTAGCAAGTCGCAGAGATGTTAGATAGAGGAAGTTATATATTGCATTTTTGACAAGGAAATTTGTCTATGTTTCCAGGGAACACTGTTCTAGGTTGAGATGAGCTTATGACAAGTCAAGTAGAACCTTCACTCCCTGCAGAAAACTAGGATGAGTAACTACCTGTAGTATTTTTCATTCTGAACCTTTACAGTTCAGGTCTGCCATAAATCTTTATCAAAGTTTTAAGGTGACACTGTCATACAACCAAGTAGATGTCAACATCACTGAAACACATAGTATGTGGAATAAGTGCTTTTAATTCTAGAATGAAAGTGGGAATTACTGCACCTTTTAAATGAGATTGGTTTCAGAATAGCATTATACAGTTACCTTTCATATCAACTGATAAGTGTTAAAGGAACCATGTAAATTAATTTATATACTCATGAAATTAGTTACTTTGTAAGATTTGAACCTGCCCTCCAACCCCAGTTTGGGATGTATTTTTTCTTCTCTACCTGAAATGATTATAGAATAGATTTTCATAGAAATTTTGAAAACTCTATCAAAAACATTTTGGGGGGCATTTTAATGCTCCATACACAGAAGTATATGAAAACACACAAAATGTTACACATTTCAACAGTTAAGTTAATCAGTTTTCCTTGTCTCATGATAAATCTTTTTTAAAATTTGTACATAGGTAAAAGAGTTATTTTTTAAGACACATAAAGATCTGTAAGCTAATTGTGGTGTCTATCAAGAAGGATAATGAGATGTGAGGAATTAGGATTTTGTGTGCTTTGTATAATCTCATCATTTAGCTTCCTACTCTAGGTTTTATATTTGAGTGTTTTTCCTGTAAACAAATGCCCTCAAAATTACCACTCTGATGTCTGCTGACTGTACCTCTTGAACATACTTTCAATATTCTGTACATTATGGAAAGAGGTAAGTTTTGTAAGTTAAGGCTTTGCTAACTGTAGATATTTATTACTTTGAGAGTTATCTATTTTTGTAATCATCTGTGATTCATCATGTATTTTCATTCACATTTCTTATTATGGTATTAAGGAAGGAGACACAAAGATTAGAAGTTTAGTTTGCACTATTTTAGCCAATATGTGAATGTAAAAACTATACTGTTGCCTTGATTTAATTCACCCTACTATAATGTAGAACAAATATCTGTCTTGAAATCTACCCCAGGAGATGTAGTGAGAGAAGGGAAGTCAGTGGGGAAGGGAAAGTGGAGGGAAACTAGGGGTCATGTGGTGCCTGAAATATAGTTCCTGTCACAGAATAGGTATTTAATTTATTATTTGTTAAGTGAATGAGTAGGAGATTCAATGAGATCAATCCATAGGGTTCTAGGAATATAACTTCTAGGAAATCAGGCAACTGTGACTAGAAAGGGGGCCTGCATTTCCAGGTGAGGCTAAGGGTGCTAAAATGGAGAGTGAGTAGCAGTGTGTGAGTCAAGGAGGTGAAAGAAATACAGGTCAGGGTATCAGAGGCATCAGTGAATCAGAGCCTACCACCAGCCTAGCTTTTGCTATTCTACTGAAAAGAAGACATCTACTTGAAGACTGTCAAGGTAAAGTAGGAACTAGCAAGCAAGCTGGTGGCTGGAAGCTTACATCTGTGCCTGTAGTAGGTGGAGGTTGGAAGATAGCAGGATGAAGTACATGATAGTTGGCTTGACTGTGGTAGAGTAGAGTTTTCTCATGTCTAGGGAAATAGTGAAGCTACTTTATAGTTTGGAAATAATAAGCAAAAGTACAGTCAGAGCCCCTCTGAGCCCTAGCCAGGACTATGGAGAACTCTGATATTCCTATATGTCTAGCACCTCACTTTGGGCTTACCCTAGTCCCTTTAGTCTATCCTCAGTACCTCTGTCTGCCACCTTTCCCTACCTAGCCACATAATTTCTTAGTGCCAGCTCAGTTCTTGTGGCCAGGTTGGGGGCCCTTGACAACTAATGGACTGCCACTCTTCTCAGTGAGAAAGAGTCCACACACACACTCCCCAGGCTTGGAAAACAAAGCCAAGGTTTTCGACCTCTGTGTCTCCAAACTTCAGTGTTGTCACTCACATATGAGTTAGAGCATAGCATCGTGGGAAGGACTCTGGCCTGGGCAACAGAAGTCCCATGGGTCTTAGTCCTGGCTATGCCACTGCTTCACTACATGGCCTTGGACAAATTCCTCCCCTTTCAGGCCTCAATTTCCACATCTATACAAAAACTGTTCTTCTTCTTTTTTTTTTATTAATTGATCTCTGTATACACTAATGCAAACATGGGGTACATTGTGCTGTTTTCATACACAATCCAAAACACTTTCATCAAGCGGGTTAACATAAATTTCATGTCATTTGCTTAGTCATTGTATCAAAACATTTATATTCTAGTTCTAGAAAAGTTCACTTGTTCCCTTGTTAGACAGATATATAGGTGATCTTTCCAGTCACCCTCCCACCACCCCAAAAATGTTCTTCTTACCAAAGTATCTCAGGAATGGAAGAAAAGGTTTCCACTTTTTTCTTTGTAGACAAGTTATAAGAAGGAAAATGGAATGATTCAAAGTCATTGTCTGTTCTATCATATCTTCCACTAGAAATGTGCCTGGATAATTGTGATTCAGGGATGTTGCCACAAAAGCTACCTGTTTGTTTGCGGGGGGGGGGGAGCTACTGAATTTTCTAATTGCAAACTAATTTGAACTACCGCATCCATTTTAAGAGTCAGATGGAGAGGAGGAAAAATCTATTATTTCAAAAGGGGGTAATTCTTTGTCTCCACAGAAAACATACTCATGATTGCTCTTTTTTTAAATTAATTGATAGCTGTATACATTAATGCAAACATGGGGTACATTGTGCTGTTTTCATATACAATTTGAAATACTTTCATCAAGCTGGTTAACATAAATTTCATGTCATTTGCTTAGTCATTGTATCAAAACATTTATA
>CAUYQV010047304.1:0-11194 GCA_963574575.1 Galagoides demidoff
ACAATCTGGTTGCTATTTCACTGTCAACCAGGCTCATGATGTCCTTACCAGATGCTGACTTTGCCATTTGTATTTATAGATATGTGTCAGTCAAAGTCAAGATTTGAACTGTACAGGGAACTTGCATCTGAGTGTCAACTCACACCAATGGCTGCCTTTGTGATATTTCTTTTCATAGTGGGTCAGCAATGATTAGCTTTTTTTAAAGTTGTTCCAGTAAAGTCAGAAAGTATTATAATTCAGGTTTTTCTTTTTCTTTGTTGCTTTGTTTTCTTCACTTTTTATAAATACTTTACTAGACAAGTATTTCTAAAATGGGTCAGTTGTGGCCTATTTCCTTAAGTAAGTGGCAGAACTAGAACATTTAAAATAATGGCAATACAAATAACTGTGAACTAAGGGAATTAAAGGAAAAAAGGTTAAAGCCTTAAAGGTGGACTATGGCTAAGAAAAGGGAAGACTAGGGGCCTGTTCCCAGAAGACAGAACAGATGGTGAAGACCCAGTAGTGGGGGGAATGAACACTGTGCAGTGTAAAACCGCAGAGAGCAAAGGCTTGATTCACAAACACTGGATCTAATTTTGACTTTAGCTTTATAATTTTTAACTTTTGAGAACACTTTAGCTTCATAATTCATCAGCATGATTTATTCTTCCAGGTGGGCACTTGCACTTAGAAAGGAAAATTTGTGTATTTGTGCAATGTAAAAATGTAATTTTGCAACAACAAATCACAACAGGCAGACATATACCTGTACCTTACATTTTAATGAATACAATTGATTCCAATGCATGTCAGTGTATGTGTATGAAGATTTATGCTATTTAAATTTTCTAATATTTTAAGAATGCTGCAGTGAAACTCGTTACAAGTGTGTGTGAATGTCTACACATATTACACAAATTGACTTAAGTATTTTTGTATGATAATTTTTTTCAATAAAATCACAGAATCAAAACACATGAAAATGTTAAATATGAATAGATACAGTTACATTCTCCTTCAGAAATGTTTATTCCCACCAATAATGTAGTAGAATTTTTTCTTCTATCTATAATTTATTTTCCATCTTTATCTCCATTTCTTACTTTACCATTTCTTAAAATTTTTATTATCTTATATGTATGCATTGAATACTATGAAATAATTCAGAAAAACTTTCAACAAACATTGAAACTACTAGAAAAAGTACAGCAATAGCTATTTTTGAAGTAGATTCACCAATATATTCATTTCTAATGATAACATTGATAAGGATAATTAGTATTCATATTTTATAGTGCGTGTGTCACTTGGCCAAGGTAACACATTTAGTAAGTGATTTAGCTTGAATTTAAATTCCAGGAAACATGACTCTGTGAATGATCTTTTTTTCTCAATTCTATTTGTATATGTGTACATATATTATTTAAGTTATATACAGAGGGTGGAAAAATGCATACACATTTTAACAAAGGAAAAACTGCAGTAAATTGTAATACTCAAGTCTTGCTTGACTTCTACAATTAAAAGAGATGCATGATACATTATATAACATAACAAATGTTATTGGTATGTATTGAGTATTACAATTTTAATATAGTGTTTTCCTTTCTTGAAATACATATATATATTTTAGGCCGTGTGTGTGTGTGTGTGTGTGTATGTAAATTGTGATTTTTTTCCTAATGAATTCTTGAGTGCCTAGACGGTCTGTGAAACTCAGCATTTAAATAGACAAGTAGGTTTATCATTGAAGGACTTCAAAACAACTCCTCAATACAAATGCCTTCCCAGTTCCCATCTCTTTAGATAAAACGAAGGTCTAGTGAGTGGAAGTATAATTAACTTCAGTAGAATGTTTCAGAGTATAATATTGTCATTTTAAAAATGAAGTTCTAGAGTAACAACCACCATCACCACTACTGCCCTTGGTACCATCACCATCACTACAGACATCCCTGTAAATAGATTTACTTGCACCCAAATTAAGTAGTGATGTTTTAAAACATAGAGAAATATAAGACTTGTGCTCTTTCTTCTTCTTTATTTTCTTTTATTATTTTGATAGAGTCTCATTCTGTTGCCCAGGCTAGAGTGCCAGGTTATTAGCCTAGCTTACAGTAATCTCATACTCCTGGGTTTAAGTGATCTGCCTGCTTTAGCTTCTGAAGTAGCAGGGATTAAATGTGCCCACCACCACACTTGGCTAATTTTTCCATTTTTGGTAGGGGTGGGGTCTCACTCTTGCTTAGGCTGGTACAAACTCTTAAACTCATATAATCCTCCTGCCTTGACCACCCAGAATGTTAGATGTGACCTATGATGTCCAGCTTAAGAATTGACCTCCTTCTCAAATAAAAACAATTAACCTAATATAGTATTGATAAAATATATACATTTTCCCCTTAATCAGTGATTAAAGGTCAAGAGTAGGGAAAAAGGGTAAGAGAGAGTCTTAGGAAAAAAAGACCAGAAAAAGAGATAGAAGGAGAAAAGGAATGAAAAATGAGAGGAGTGTGGGATACACAGTCAAAGGCAGAGAGGGGAGAGAGGGGAAAGGAGGGGAGGGAGAAAGGGAGAAAGAATAGGAGAAAAATACATTAAAGTGAAATTGGGAAAAAGGGCATCAGAGAAGCAATTTCCAGGTAACTGTACTCATTTCCAGATATGTTCTCTACTGCACTCTTTAGAAATCAGCAAATATAATTTTCATTACCAAATTTAATTTCTTAGAGGTTGGATTGCTGAATTTTTAAAATAGTTGCTCTAAAGGCTACAGAAGTACATCAAGCAAAATAACTTGGTCCTGCTCAAGTTAGAACTCTATAAATCTATGAATTATATAAAATATAATCCATAACTCAAAGTTTCTTGCTCAGAGAATAAATATTATTTACAAATAAAGCAAACAGATGTTGAACATAAATTATCAATATACTTTGGGAGACATGCTTTTAGATATACATGTTATTATTCCATGAAATCAATTCAGTTACTGATTTTATATTTTGAACGTCATTCACTTGCTATATTGAATTATGGCAAAAATCTCCATACTACTTAACCAAATAATAAGGTGATTCCTACAGCTTCGTCCTTAATGTTGTTTAAAATTGGACAGTTGTATAAAATTCTAAGGTTATCTGAGGTAACCACACCCAATTCACACAAAGTAACTTCTTCAGAGAGCCCAAGAGACAGGAAAAATTATTTCAACTTGATGTTTCTAGCCATGGAGGTAAGCTACCCAGATAGAAATGGGGGAACATTCATCCAGTTATCAACTTGTGGTCGCGTTTGTTGAACTAAGATTTCTATTGTTTGCAAAGAAAAGATTAAAGCAGAAGCCTTATGAATCTATGAAACTAATGGGGAAATAGCCCTTCTGAGCCACCAAGGAATTTATGATTAGGAGCAATCTCCAATTAAGAATAATTGCTGAAGAGGTAGCCAAGAGGGGTATTTACCAAATCATTGTGTATACCTTTTAAAATTCCAGTTGACTGTATTTCTAGATGAATGGAGAAACAGTTTTTGTTCAGCTTCTGAGGAGATTAGTCATGAGTATATGGTTTCCAGTGGCTGAGTGACCTGGATCATTTGGGTGTGGAGGCCCATTTGAGCAGCTGTGATATGGCTGGGCTTGCATCAACACAGCTGTATCCCTTGAGGCTGGTCCTCCACTGATGGAGGTGCTAATGCGTGAGCCAATGAATTCCCATCCACCTACTTTAACAATAGCATGTTCTCAGGGGCAAGAACCTCCCTGGGGCAGACCAACATGATACTTACTCTAGGTGCAGAAATGTAGATCACAGTATTAACCATTTAATCATTTATTTTTGCACTGTGAACTTTGCCTGAACCAGAGGAAGGCCACAGTCTCACAGTAACTACAAAATAGGGACTAGAGGTAGCCTATATTTGAATACTATTTAATAAATTAGGGAAGTCTTTATGCTTCAAAGAAACTCTATTTCTACTTTAGGACATGAGGCTATTTTAGGGTTCAAGAAATTTTAGTGCAAATGTGTATGACACACACATAAAAAATAAATAACTATTGACATTTTAAAATTAATGTTAAAAAATAAGCCTAGGTTGTTTGGTATGAAAAATTTATCCAGGTAACTAATTAAAACAAAATTGACAAATTAGAAAATTCTTCACATTAATCTTTTCTTCATAGTGTGGAGGTTATTATCTCTTTTCACAAAACTTTCACCTGGCTTCTTTTTTTGTCACGTAGTTAGATTGTATTTCCTGGACCTTTAGTGGAACTAAATCTGTGGCACATCCTACAATACATTCCTGTCACCAGCATCCACAGGAGACAAATTAAAAAATGTTCATAGTTGCCCTGCTCATAGTAGTCCATTGACAGGACAGTGGAAAAGCACATTTTGAAATGATCATACAATGGAATATGATATAGCAATGAAGATTATTCTACAGCTACATTGAACAACTCATACACAATTTAGAAACTTCACGTTGAGTGAAAACGCTAAAACAAATTCCTAAAACTCTGCATACAGTAAGATAAATTTAGAATTCCAAACCAGGTAAAAATAAGAAAACAAGTATATATGTGATAAAGGTAATTTAATTTTAGGAAACAATATAATTATACATTCAAATATCAGGATATTAATGCAGTGAAAGCTATGTTAACCATTTTCATGAAAGTATTTCAAACTGTACGTAAAACCAGCACATTGTACCCCATAATTGCATTAATGTACACAGCTATGCTTTAATAAAAGAAAAAAAAACAAATAGCAGGATATTGGTTACTTTTATTCCCAGGGAGGGGGAAGGATAGGAAAATAATTAAAATAGATTTAATCATTGGTGATATTTAAGTTTGGGGGATGAGCAGTAAGTTTACAGTACGTGTTGTGGTATTTAAATAAATGTAGCAAAACAATAATATAAAATAATCAAATAAAGTAGTTTGGAAATAGGTGAATTCTGTAGTTGAAAGTTTACTACCAGAGCTAGTTTCTCATCTTATCTGTTGACTTAGTTTCCATTGGTGTTGGCTCCCTTTTTGATCAGGTTCTCTTCACTCATGAGAGGACTGTAGGTAGGAGTTCTGGGTCTCTCCTTTCGGAACTCTATTAGGAAATAAATGAATTATTTTTCCCCAAAATCCAAAGAAAAATATGGAGCTTGCATCTCATTTGGTACTAGATTCTTGATTTGATCCTTTCATCTTTCTGGTTGGCTTAGTGGGGTCATATTTCTGTTCTTGGGAGATAATAGTACCCAAACCTTACAGACTACATATGAACAAGTGGTGATTTTTTTTAGATGACATTTAGTTATTCAAGAAGGAAAATGGGCGCAGACAATCAAGGGCCCCTTGGAGACAGTTTGTACAACTCATCTCCAGCCATTATAATCCAGTAAGCTGTATGTATACAGCTCCGTAGAGAGGTGTTTAAATGTCATGCAGCCAGACAACAAATGTCCTGCAAAGGTTGAAGGCATCATCATTATTGATACTACAATGCACACAGCATCATGAAGAATATCACACATCCTAGGATGGGGACAAGCTACATTGCCAATATCCCATATGATGTCTCCCAGAGCTGCTGATGGTACTAGGGCATCACATTTATGGAAGGGATTCCTGCAAGGATATTTATTGGGTCCCAAGATCAGACTTCACTTTTATTTGCTGTCTTCTAAAATAATGGTCAGTTCAGAAAGATCACAAGTTTATCAATACAGAGCTAGTTTTTCAGAAAAAATTGATTCTAAACCATTGCTCAAATTCTCTTTCAATTTGGTTTCATTTGTTTCATTCTTTTATTCACTTACTAAATAATTGATTATTCATCATATACTATTTTGTTCTCCACCATATCCATCATACTAAGTATTTATCAAAAAGACAGTCATAATCCAATCCCTACCTTCAATAAATGCTTACAACTGATAGAACTTGCTAAAAGCTGGAGAAAGAAAGAATATTTTCCTTGTTTCTGTTGTACAAATTTTTCCTATTTCGAGGTTCTCTAGTTATCAGTCATTTCAGTCAGGACTTGGACTTGTGTGTGAGTTTCAGACACTAGGGCTTATGTGGTCTTTTCAGGCAGAAAACTTGCCCATTCCTTATGCAGTTCATCCTTCTAGGATTCTAGTCAATGTTGATTAACTGTATATTGTGTTCATTGATCACTTCTCCAATCTTTCTACCTGTTTTCTTTGAGTGACCACATAAAATCTTGTTATTTAAATAACCTACAAATAATGATTTCCAAATGGAATTCTATCATATTGACTTCAAAATCATACTTTAAAAACATTAAATTGTTTACTGAAAAATTTCACTTGTTTATCCATGGCTATTTGAAGTAAAATGTGCATTCATTGCCTTACTATTAATTCCTCCCTTTATTTTATTTTTTGAGATAGCGTCTTGCTTAGTCACCCAGGCTGGAATACGGTGATGTCATCATAGCTCACTGCAGCTCTGCTCAAGTGATCCTCCTGCCTAAGCCTCCCAAGCAGTGGGAGCAACAGTCATGTACTTTTAGGCCCGGCTAATTTTTCTTACTTTTTATGCTGAGGGAAATTTGCCCTATGTTGCTCAGACTGGTATTGAACACCTGGTCTCAAGCAATCCCTTCTCCTCAGTCTTCCAAAGTCATGAAACAGTAAGTGATATTACTCAGACATTGGAAATGTCTTTCATGATCATACTTTCTAGTACTTTGTGGTTTACAGTCTGTGCTGGAAAGAGAAAGAGTCATTTGTATAAATATTTATATTGAACTTAATAAATATGTAATGTGATCAAGCTGCTTCACTTCTGTGGTTTTGTTTTCTCTAATGTGAAATGTCTTTGTTAACAACTATCTCAAGGAATAATTATGCGAATCCAAAGAGATGATTTATGTCAAGTGGCCAAGCACAGAGCCTAGTATATAAAACGTATTCAACAACTCTTTGGTGAAGTAATATTATTTCAATAAAATTTATTCCTTATAAATGTCTTTTTTACTAACAGGAGTTAGTAAATAAATGGAAATGAACTGGAAAAAACATATGAGATTAGTGTTCCTTTTATATATTCAAATCCCAGATAACTTGCTGCAAAGCTGGGGGGCTTGTTTTCCGTAGTCCCCAGAATAGAAGTTCTGGATTTAGACACCACATTACCTGGATGGGTGCAGTGGCTCATGCCTATAATCCCAATACTGGAGGCTAAGGCATGAGTATGGCTTGACACCTGGTGTTCTAGAGTAGAAAAGTGTGCTGCTATCCCCAGATTGCAAATATTTTACAAGTGTGTCACAGGAGTAGAAAGTTTTGTGTCCTAATGCACAGAGTGCCAACTTAGGGCACTGGGTGGGAGCAGAGTTATTTCTTGATGATCTACTTCCTGTCAGTGATAATATTTTTTGATTTTCCTGTTTTATATGACCCTCTCCACCATTGGTTTGCATTTACCCTCTCTTCCTCTTATACTTTGGGTATGCCTGAGGAACCTAACACTTACACACCCTTGTATGTGTCTGGCTACTGAATACTACAAGGGTTAACTTGCTATTCTTGTAGGCTAAATAGATAAACCACAAGTAACATTTATTATAACATCCGAGATATTTTTGATTAGCAAAAGAAAGGAAACGTTTAGGGACTAACATTCTCTGGGATGCTAACATCTTACATCATTATGTGTTACAATATTCCCTTTGGATTGCATAATGAACTTTTTTTCTTTTTGGTATTATATGTGATGGTTGATTTAAAATGGGGTGGACAGATGATTGTAATATACAGAGTCTTGTAAAAGGTAAGTGACAAATTATTTTCATCTTTACGAGATCCAGGAATCATGATTACAAATTAATTAAAATAATTTTAAAATATATTTCTGTATGTCTTATGACTATACTGTTCCTATGTACTCTAAGAAAGGAATAGGAAAAAATGTATAACTCAGTTTTTATAGGTTGCTTGTTTTTATATGAAAAAATCTAAATGGATTGTAAGTCTTGGAACAATATGATCTTTTGGATTCAAAAATATTTTATAAGCAACAGGCACACAAAAATACATCATAATTGTAGTGGGGAAAGAAGGATGCACCTTAAGGTTCATTATAGTTTCTTGAGATGGCAGAGTATAGAAGAGTTGATATTTCTTTTTTTCCTTTTTTAGAGCAAGGCAGCTGGGCAAGATAAATCCTCACTAAGAACTAGGGGTACCAGAAAATTAGAAGAGATTATATCTAGTAAATAATTAAAGAGGCTGGGTGCAGTGACTCGCACTTCTAATCCTAGCACTCTGGGAGGCCAAAACAGGTGGATTACTTGAGCTCAGGAGATCCAGACCAGTTGGAGTGAGAGCAAGACCTCTGTATCTACGAAAAAAAATAGCTGGGTATTGTGGTGGGTGCCTATAGTCCCACCTATTTGGGAGGCTCAGGCAAGAGGATCACTTGAGTCAAGAGTCTGAGGTTGCTGTGAGTTATGATGCCATAGCACTCAACCTCAGGGTGCCAGAATGAGACTCTGTCCCCGCCTAAAAAACTAAAGAAAGTGTTAATAGAAAATAATAACTTTGACAATGCTTCTAGAGAATACCAGCTTTTCCATAGCCAAGTGAAAGATTTGAATATAATATTGTATATCACTGCAGAGAATTACTTATTGCATGTTTCTTGGAAAGTACTGTAAGAATATAATTTGCAATTGATAAACATCTGAGATGTAGTTTTGAATAAATACTCTGTAGAAAACATTCAGAGGAAACACAAAAATGCATAGTTCAAACACTACATATTGAAGGTGAAAAATAGTATGCTATGTATTAGGCGAGCACATTACTAAACGTATCTTGGGTAAACATCTTTCCCTTTGCTCAATATTTGTCCCTACCCCCATCTTCTTCCTTGTATCATCTTAACTACCCTTGTCACTCCACAATGTTTCTGCTCTTTGTCTAGTAAGATTTAGGAAGAGGGGAATTTAAATACTAATTTCATGATATGTATATTTGGGACAACCAGATATAGGACTCAAGGGTAAAGGGTACTGAATTTTAGGATGACATTTTGGTCCTCAGGTCAGCTATTTCCAGGGCATCTCTTGACCAGATAGCAGGAATCATGGGATTTGGTTACACGGAGTGAGAAACTCAAAGAGAGCAGGTCGTATCACTCTAATTTGGGGTTTTAGGGGATAAAGCTTCTGTTACCACCTATTTTGTTTTCCATAGATAAAGGTAAATTCTGTGTAGAAATAAAGAGAAGTTGATTTCATTTCAGCTTTTCTCTGTTACCTCCAAAGGCAATACATTGTCTACTTACTATTTTTTTTTGACCAATGTTCATTCTAAACTTGACCACTTCTGCTTGAAGACTTGAGGTCAGTGCACTAGTTATTAGAATATCTACTATATTACAGTGCTGTTTTTCTTTTCCAGACCATTGTAACTAATTTTTTCTGATTCCTTTGAGAACCTGATGGAAAGTGTTAACACTCCTCTGGAAAAACAAATGAATGCAGAGGCATAAAAATTCCCCCATATGAGCATTGGTACCAGGAAGCTATGAAATATGTGTAAAGGCTCTCATTGTATCACTTAGGGGCTGAAGATTCCCTAATTTATTATTATAAAATACTAAATTTCTAAACTGTTCCTTTTATGAGAGTCAGAGTTCCAGCATCTTTCACGGCAGTGCAGCGCTATTCAGACAGCAGCATGCATTCATTATTCCAGGTCACACAGCTGAGTCACTAAGTCATTTAAAATATGTTTCAGGATTTGTTTTAAGAGAAGCATACTTGTCAGTCTACCATACATGATATATTGAAGCCCCAGGAAATTAACTGTATGAATGCCTTTGTGCAATTAGAATAGCACTGAAATAATTAGATAAATATTACCACATTTTAAGAGATAAGAGAGAATGTCCATTTCAAAAACATTAGGGACCAATATTCTACACCAGGTTTGGTAAAGTGAAGAATCATATCCCACATACACATAGCTTTCCAGAAATATTATTCCAAGAAGGAAGCTAAAGAGGCATATACTTAATGCAGTCAAGCAAATGTATGTAACAGGATAAGTAAAGGTATAAAGAGAGCCCTTAGAGAGTTAATTTATCACAAGGCAATCATGAAAGGGTGCTTAGAAGATGTTTCTTCATATTTAGAACTTGAAGGTTCAGTCTGACTGAAGTAACTAGAAATGGAAAAGGATGTCAATAAGGAAGATCACTATTGGCTTAAATTGGATTAAACTATTGATTAAATATTTGATGAGGACCCCAAATTATTACCAAGTTAATTAAATCCTATATTGATGATACTTAATCCATCTAAAAAAGTCTATATTCAAATGTATAATGTAAATGAGCTCACCCTAGACATGAGTAGTCTGATAGAATTGTTAATATATAGGTCAGAAACTACGTGAGCAAAGGAGTGGCCAGAATCATGGACTATTGTACGTGAAAAAGACTCACTCATTTTCATGCCTCCAAAGACTCCACATTTTCAAGTACATTTTAAAATGGTTCACTCTTCTAAATGAATAAAAGAAAAAAATGAACTTACTGCAATAATTAAAATACCTGTAAAAAGGATCTAGATGAAAAGATTTATTCTTGAAAATGAACACTTGCAATATTTCTTTCCAAATTAAAAAAAAAGTCTTTATTGAAAGAAGTGACATTTCAATGTTGAGGGAACATTGACTTTCCAATTACAGGAAAGAAACTAAAGAAATCAGTTATTGAGTACAGATTATCTCATTTCTCTAGAACTATAGCTGCTCCCCCAGTGTTAATTAAGTAACAGCTGCTCCTCTTTTTAATCTGGAATATCTGAAAGTGATGTACCATACATAAAAAATGGGTTCCAATATTTATTGAAAATGCAAGAAAGTGAAGGTAATATTAGAATAGATGCATACATCTTAACTTTGCATGTGTTGAATTGGGAAAATTAACCATAATTATGACAAAGCTAACAATGGATTGAAGTTGAAGACTTCTATAGAAAGTATCATGATCCAAAGCATATTTGAGACTCTAATAACCAAATGAAGCAGTCAGTAAAATTAAGAAATAAGTCTTGAAGAGACTTATTAAGAAACCACACACAGAATGTCCATGATGAGGAATATTTATTTTTGCTTAAAATATTCCATAACATGACATAGCACATAATAAATTAATTCC
>CAUYQV010047305.1:0-10155 GCA_963574575.1 Galagoides demidoff
TATTTTTATTAAGTATAATACAACAATCTACATTTATTCAAATACAGTTAAGTCATCTTCTTCTGGAACCTGACAGGGGGAGCCGACCTTGTTGGTGGGGCTGGCGCTAGTGATGCGTGAACTCCTTTCCCCTAGCCATTCGCATGTGTGCAATAGGGATGCCTGTGATGGCTTGTGCACCTGCACAAGTCTCGAAGAAAGGAGCTGTGGCAGATTAAGGTATTCCAGTCTTCATTACTGCTCCACGCTGAAATGTATGGCCTGGCTATGCAGATACGCTGCATAGCCATGCCCATCACTAGGTCTTATTATCAGGGTAGGGCTTATGTTTAACAAATGCATAAAAATCCTGCTAGGGCTTATTTTTTGGGAAGGTCTTATTTTCGGGGAAACACAGTATACCTGTCATATAATTCAGCCATTTTTACTGCTAAGTATTTACACAAGAGAAATGAAAGCCTGACTTGTACATGAATGTTCAGAGCAATTTTATCTGTATAACCTCAAACTAGAAAAAGCCAAATGTCCACCATGAGGTACATGAATAAACCAGTCATGATATCCCTACAATGTACAGCAATAAAAAGGAATAAAAACATAACAACATGGGTGGATCTCAAAATAATTTGCAGAAAGAACTTTATACAAACGTATAAACTGCATGATTCCACTTACATAAAATTTTAGATAATGCAAATGTATCTACCGTGACAAAAGCAGATCAGTTATTTCCTGCAGGTAGGACTGGGGGAGGGGTGGAACTAATGAATTACAAAGGGACAGGAGGAAACTTTTGGGTGTGACTGACATATTCATTATTTTGATTATAAGTGATTTCACAAATGTACAGAGATGTCAAAACTGATCATATTTCACACCTCAAATACATGCAGTTTGTGATATGTCAATGAAATCACTCCGTCACAAAACTATAACTCTTTTCTTTCTTTTTGAGACTCAGTCTTGCTCTCTCACGCAGGCTAGAATGCAGTGGTATCATCATACCTCATGCAACTCCAAACTCCTGGACTCAAGAGATTCTCGTGGTTCAGACTCCCATGTAGCTGGGATTATAGGTGTGTGCCATCACACCCGAGTAATTTTTCTAGTTTTTGTAGAGATGGGTCTCACTTTTGCTCAGACTGGTCTCAAACTTCTGAGCTCTAGTGATCCTCCTGCCTCTGCCTCTGAGTGAGACAACTGTAGACATGAGGCATTGTACCCTGCCAAGATTATAACTCTAATATTTGTCTTTTCTATACCTTCTCACTCCTACCCTACTCCATTTAACTTTTATTCCTTTTACATGAAACCTGAACTTCCCAAGAGAAAAAGTCAGCCAAAAGTGTCACTAGAAATACACATGACCCTCGTTATGCTATACTCTGTCTAACAAGGGGTTTCTGCTCAGCATCTAAAGGTGGTGCTGTCCTCCCCCGTTTTAGCCCCAGGAATAGTTTTCAACCTCCAGAACAGCCATTCATCAGCACAGTTGATTTCAGATACTTCACTACCAGCATCCCATCGCTAGTGGTTACACAGTATAAAGACAGTGTTCAAACTCTGAAGGAAGAACCCTGCTGTCAGAGTGCTCTTCTATCCCTCTCCCCTATTCTGTGCTGGGACCGTGCAGAAGGGCCACATCTAAAGCCCTAAGGGAAAAAGCTGATAACAAAGACACATCCCCTGCCTACCTTAAGCATCTTAAATCTTCAAGTTGATTTCCTATTCTTAATGGACAATATAGCCATGCTGTCTGTCTATATATGGTGAGGGCCTGTTTCCTGGTTCACAGACATTCTCTTGCTCTAACATCACATGGCAGAAGGGGTAAGAGAGCTCTCTGGGTGAGTCTCTTTTATAAGTACACTAATCCCATTTATGAGAGCTCTACTCTTGTGACCTAATCACCTCCCAAAAGCTTCACCTCCAAATACCATCACATTTGGGGATTCAGTTTCAACATATGAAATTATAAGGACACAAACATTCAGTATATAGTATATGCCACCAAAAATTCCCTGGTAGGTACAAAACTAGATGGGATCCTCCTCCTTTCATTAATTTTGTATGGAATATGGTAAGCCCTTACAAATTGTGTATGCTGGGGCCTTTTTTCATTTCAGAAAAGTTATCTTCAGTGGTCTAATTATTGCCTCTATTCCAATTATTACAGTTTCTTCTTCAGAAATACACACAACTCTTCAGCTGAACCTCCCCTTCATCCCCCCATCAGTGACTTTTCTATTATATCCCTCTCTTCTGTCACTCGGCATTCTAGGAGAACTCTGCAAGTCTCTCATAAAAATCATAGACATTTGTTAATAAAATCAACAGGATTATTAAAATGGTCTCTAGAACTATTGAAAATACAGCTTGTAGAATTTCTTATTCAGATGGTCTGGGTGAGACTCAGAAATCTGTTTTCCTTTTTCTTTTTGTTTTTTAGTGATGCTATTGCAATTCTAGACTTGAGAACAAATTGCTCAACGTCACTACATGTTATCATAAAACTATTATTATTTTTTTTTTTTTGCAGTTTTTGGCCAGGGCTGGTGCCCTACTCCTTTGAGCCACAGGCGCCGCCCCCATAAACTATTACTTTCAACGCGGATTTGAACGTTATTAGATTTGTTTCCTTCAAATGCTTTTTCATTTTGCTCTTAATATTTTTCATTTCATCTCATCTTTTGGCCTTAGATTGACATCCTTTCTTTTCAGTTTTCTCTCTAAAAGTTCCTGTTCCCATTACATAGATGCTGTCATGTGTTCGTGCTTCCCTTGAAGAAGCTATTCTGGTTCCTACAACTTATTTTTAAAAGGCTTTCTTCTTTTACCCTACATCTTCAAAATGAGGTCCCCTTTATCTTGTTATTTGCCATTTTCTGATTATAGTAGATTAGCCTGAAACAAGATAAAAATCTCTCCATACCTGATGTTTGCTAATGTATATGTGCAGGTTGCTTCTGATTCCACCCTCTGCTCACTAAGTATTAGTTGATCTCTACTGACTTTTCCTCTGAATTTGACAAACTTAGATTTTATTATGCAGAGATATCCTTATCTATCTTATCAGATCTTTAGTCTTGGTTCTGTCAGTATACTAACTGGTTGGATGCCTCTTGCTACATTGCACTGCAAAAGAATGAGCTCTTCAGCGCATCTAAAAAAGCAGGGAGTTTTCAAAAGAGAACATATAACTTCAAAAAAAAAAAAGAGAGAGAGAAAGAAAGAGAGAGGAGAGACGCAAAAAAAGAAAAGGCAAGGAAGAGAAGGGGAAAACATACATACATACATCACTCCTCACATTCTGCTTAGAACCCCAGGAGAAAATGTAACAAAACCAACCAGCATTCACCTTCTTTAGCAGCTGAATTGCCTTTTTGAGATCTCCTTTGGCAAAGCAGATCCTGCCCATGTTATAAAAAGTTTCCGCCACTTTTTCACTACAGTCACCATAGCTGATGATCTGGGACTTCAATGAAGCCTTTAGCAGTCTGTAAGCCTCCTGAGGGATTAAAAACATTTTTATGGGGGAGCATGCCAGTTCTATTACATTAGCTCTATGAAGAAGCCACTCTTCCTGACAATGCTATAACCCAGCAGGATCAGTCAGTAATGATGTCTCACCTAAGTAATTTGTCTCTATTAACAGTTAAAGTTCTGAGCTTATAATTAACAATAGTTAATTGGTATGTATAATATTATTTGATCTTCATAGCTACCGTAAGAGAGAAGAACTATTATTATACTCATTTACAGAAAAAAGGAATGGAAACTAATAGCAGCTAAAGACCATACTCAAGCTCTCACAGCTTATAGCTGGGAGTGTGAGGATTCAGATACCAGGCAGCCTGAATTCCATAACCCTTACTCTTTTTTTTTTTAACCTACTTTTAAAAACAATTTTTTCAAACCTTTAGAAAAGCTGAAAGAATAGTAGAATAAATGCCACAAAATTTTCAATAGATTCAGCATTTGCCTCATTTGCTTTATTATGCTCTTTAAAAAATAATATCCATACAAATGTAAGTATAAATGCACACACATATATTTTTGAAGAAAATAAGTTGTAGTCATGAAAATACCCCTAAATACTTCAATATGTGTCATGTTAGAAAAAGACATTCTCTTTTATAACTACAACATTATCACTCAATTTTTTCATCAATACTAACATATGCTGCATATTCAAATTTCCCAATTGTCCCAATAATGTTTTTTGTAACTCTTTAAAATCTAGTGTCTAATCAAGCTTCATATATTGGATTTAGTTTCCAAGATTCTTTAGTCTTCTTCAATCTATAACACTTCTCCTGGCTGCTGTATCTTTCATAACAAACTTTTTTTTTTGAGACGGGTAGCCCAGGCTAGAGTGGAGTGCCTATATTCAGGCTTGAAAATAGCTCACTGCAGCCTCAAACTCTTGGGCACAAGTGATCCTCCCATGTCAGAGTCCCCCATAGCTGGACTATAGGCATGTCCTACAGTGCCTGGATACTGATATTCATTTAAAATCTAGGCCAGTTGTCTTTCAGCCTTGCTCTTATTCTTAACTACTTACCATATGACAAAAAATAAAACTAAGTATGATTGAAAATTATTCATAGAACAGTGTTACTTGTACTCATTTGCCTTCCTAATATACTTTCTTTAGAGAGAGTTGAGAGGTATAACTATAGTTGGCAGCCTCAAGAATTGCACATAACCCACTCACTGCCTGTTACTATCTATGTGGACATGTATAAACAGAACATTTCTTCATAATTGGGTTGAATATGTAATCATCATCCCTTACGTGGCATGTCAGAACAACAAACATAGAAAGAAAGGCAACTGCTGCTTTTCAGAAAACAGTGCCAATAACTCAGTAATCTCAGAGCTATTATAATATTTTTGCATTTTCACAGGAGGAAAGCATGCATTAGATTATTCTCCTTTTTATTTTTTCATTTTATAAGCTTTTTTGCCTACTTCGTAAAGTTTATTTCTAAGTATTTTATGTGTTTTTATGCTATTGTAAATGGCATTGTTTTCTTAATTTTTAACTTGTCACTGTTAGTATACCTGTATAAAAATGCTACTGATTTTTGTATGTTGATTTTTTTCACCTATAACTTTGCTGAATTTATTAATTCTAACAATTTTTTGTTGGTTTTTCTAGAGGAATCTTTAGGGTTTCCTATATAACATCACGTCATTCTGTGAACAGAGATAATTCTACTTCTTTCTTTCAAATTTGGATGTCATCTATCTCTTTTTCATGCCTAACTGCTCTGGCTAGTACTTCCAGTACTATGTTTCTGATCTTAGAGAAAAAGCCCTCAGTTTTTCACCATTGAGTATGATACTATCTTTATGCTTTGTGTTATATTGAACTAATTTCTTTCTATTTCTGGTTTTTGACTGACTTTTTTTTTATTTAATCATAAAAAGGTATTAAACTTTGTCAAATACTTTTTTTGTATCTTAGAGATTATCATATGATTTCTATTCTTCATTCTGTTAATACACCACATTGATTTTTTTTACTAAATCATAGCAGTGTACATTAATACTATCATGGGGTACGGTGTACTGTTTCTGTATACAATTTGAAATACTTTCCTCCAACTGGTTACCATAGGCTTCATGTCTTTTTCTTATTGTGTTAAGACATTTATATTCTACATTTAGAGAGATTCACATGTACCCTTATAGGATGAACCACAGGCGTGATCCCACCAATCACCCTCCCTCCACCCACCCTATTAATAGGGGATAGGTTCCGGTAGCCCAGGCTTCTTATCATTATTTCTTACAAACTGTGCTTCTCTTGAGTAAAGCAGACTAGCATTTCAGTTCAACCCAATGAATTTTCTCACCATTTTCTTTCACAAGTTTCAAGATGCTAGCTTAATTCTTACAATGATTAATATGCTGAGTATATTCATTCTGCTGTTAAAATCTTAACCTGAGCTTGGGCGTTTATAATACCAACAGCACACTGGATAACCTTCAAACTCTTCCAGTTTTGCCATAATAAAACCTGTGGGGTATTTCTTTTTGAGCAGTGCCCCCCAGCCCTTGATATATACAATATCATTTTTCCTGAAAATTTGCATGTATATGGCCAAAGGAACAACTTTGTTTTCTAAAAGCCCTAGACAATATGTAGTGAGTGTCTCTCCTCTTTTCTCTTTGTTTATTATTCTGGATGAATTACTAGAAAGCACTGGTTCTAGCCAAATGGATTCTATTTTTTTTTTTCAGTAAGAGATTAAACTTCTATTTATCCCTCTAAAATTACATTTCATAAGAACATAATTCTAAAGACTCTGAGTTTCTATTATGGTTCTCTAGAACTGGCCTCACATTTCATTCAAAAGTTTAACACAATGGCAAATTAAAAAGGAAAGAAAAAAGCTAATGAACACCTACTATGTGCTGGTTACCATTTCAGGCACTGAAGACATGGCAGTGAACAAAAGAGACAAAAATTACTGCCCTCATGGAGCTTGCTTTCTAGTGGTAAAAGTCACCTGTCCATAGGCCTACTGATGTAGAGTCAGACACATCTGGCACTTAGGTCCTTTTGTGTCTTTGTCCAGAAGGTTGGTATACAAGAAAGCACTTGGTTAGAAGCAGGAAGCTATTAGGCATTGGTGCCAGTGTTTTATGATAAACAAGGTCGTGGTATTAACTGCACCCGAACATAAGAATAAGCTATGAAATTGTGGCAAAGTATTTTCACCCCTTTGAAAATAAAATTAAATATTAAGTCAACCTAGGGTACTGGGATGCCATGTTAATCTTCTGAACAATCAGAAAATATCAGATCTGGTAGAAAAGTAACTTTTCTTCCTTCTTGGAGATAAATAAATTCTTATTTATTGTTTCCTTATAATCTTACTCTTAAATTGGCTGTCACCTGGCCAATGAAACCATGTCAAATCCATCCATATTTCTCATTTGCCTAAAAAAGTATAGAATTGTTAAGTCAGATCAAAGCCATGTGGGATCTGATGACAGACAAAGGTCTTCATTGTGTACATCAGGGGTCCTCAAACTTTTTAAACAGGGGGCCAGTTCACTGTCCCTCAGACCGTTGGAGCACCGGACTGTGGACCCTGGGACGAGTCGGCTGCAAAGCAGGACAGGCAGGGGTGGCAAAAACACTGGGCCAGCCGGATAAATGTCCTAGGCAGGCTGCATGTGGCCCGTGGGCTGCAGTTTGAGGATGCCTGGTGTACATGCTGCTACATAAGTTCAGGCCAAAGTTTTTTACTAGTAGCTTAAAGTCTTAGGACTTATAGGTAAAAAGATTAGCAACAAAAAAGCATTTTCTATAACTTTTTTAAAATGTGAAAACAAAATTGTGGCTAATTAAAAGTTGAAGATCAGGCTGAGAGCAAAAGACCACCACACCAAAACACCTGGTAGCTAGATCCAAAGGTGGAAGCTAATTTGACTTAAAATGTTCAATTTAATTTATATATTTCCTAGATTTAAAGGACTTTGTTATCAAGAATTGAGAAAAACACTTTTTTACCAATATCCCAAGTTGCACCAGTCCTGTGTGTTAGTCCTGGTTTAATCTGAGACTTGTCTCAGCTCCAGCTTCTGAATTTAATATGAAAAAAGCTGTCCTCATCTAAGAAACTAGCAATTATCTTTAGGAACTGATCATAGTTACCTGTTTTTGCCCATTTTGGACAAGCCACTTGCAAAAATCTTCAATGGTACTCAGTGTTTCAAAATCTTCTGAGCCCAGTGTCGCTTGATATGCACTGATACTTTTTATAAAATATACCTCAACAGCATCTGGAAAAAATGTTAACAATTATATAATGCAAACTTCTAACCTTTACAAGTAGAGTCTAGTATCAGTTCTGGCTCAACTGATATTTTCATGCTTGAAGTTCATGCCTGTTTTCATTCCAAGTCTTATAAGGACTCTTAAAAGCCAAGATATGACTTGATGGAATCAGATGATGTTATAATTTTTATTCTCCTTATGATATGTATAAATTTTCTGTAATAAAAGAAAGCTTCTGCATAACTAGTCTTATTAACTCTAAGACTCTATATAACTACCATATTAAACGACCAGGTACACATCTAGACTATATTTGAGCTAAATTAAGCTCTGATAGCAAGTACTGTTTACTGAGGTTCCTATTTTGTGGGGTGGGAGTATGTCATAATTTTAAAAGTGCTTCAAAAATACAGTTGTAATTGTTTGAAAATTTAATTTTAACATTGTCTCTTATTCCAATATAAGACATTACATAAACATAATACTTGTTTATGTAATCCATCTAGAAAATGCATGGGAATAATGAGAAAATTTTGCTAATACCAACCACACTGTCTTGATAAGTGTAGCTTTACAATAAGTCTTAAAGTCATGTAGTGTCAGTCCTTCAATATTTTTCTTCTCTTTCAATGCTATGTTAGCTATTTTGGCCTACCCATATAAAATTCAAATCAGTTTATCAATATCCACAAAATAATTTGATGGGACTTTGGAATTGAACTTGAGATGAATCAAGTTGAGAACAACTGATATCTTAACAATATTGAATCTTCTTATCCATGAACACGGAATATCTTTCTTCTCTCTCTCTCTTTGGAAATAGGAGTCATCCTACATTTCCCAGACTGGTCTCAAACTGGACTCTAGTGATCCTTGAACCTCAGCCTTCCAAGTAGATGGAACTGCAGGCAGGTGCCACTGTGCCCGCTAGTTCCTTAACTGCATCAGACTTCTATAGTTTTACTCATATACATCTCTTGCAAATATTTTGTTAAATTTATGCCTGATAATTTCATTTCTTCAGATGCTAATGTAAATGGTAGTTTCTAATTTCAAAGTCCACTTGCTCCTTGTGGTATATGAAAAAGTGACTTACTTTTGTACATTAACCTACTATCTAGCAATTTTTCTATAATCACTTATTAGTTTCAAGAGATTTGTCATCAATTCTTTCAAATTTTATAATTAGACAATTATATCATCTACAAACAAAAAGTTTCATATCTTCCTTTCCAAATAGTATAGCTTGTATTTCCTTGTTTCATTGCATTAACTATGTCTACCAGTATAATGTTGAAAAGGAGTGGTAAGAGTATATACCCTTGTCTTGTTCTGCGACTTTTTTTTTTTTTTGAGACAGAGTCTCTCTATATTGCCCTCAATAGAGTGCGATGGCAACTCACAGAAATCTCTAACTCGGGGCTTAAGCGATTCTCTGGCCTCAGCCTCTCAAGTAGCTGGGACTATAGGCACCCAACACAACGTCCAGCTACTTTTTGTTGCGTTGTCATTATTGTTTAGCTGGCCTGGGTCAGTTTCAAACCGTCAGCCTCGCGTATGCTAAGGGTGCCGAGCCGTGTTCTAGGTCTTGTGGAGAAAGCACTCAGTCTTTCACCACTAAGTATGCTGTTAGCTGTAGGATTTTCATACATGCTTATCTTTAATAAATTGAGAAAGCTGCCTTCCATCATGAATGGATGTTGAATTTAGTCAAATTCTTTCTCTACATCAAATAAGATCACATGATTTTTATCTCTGGACTATTAATATGGCAGAAGTATATGGATGAAGGTTTGAATAGTGAAACGGCCTGACATTATTGAGAAAAAACCTTACTTGATTGTGCTGTATTTTCTTTTATGTATTGCTGTGATTTTTCTTAATAATTTTTTCATCTACATGTGTGGAAGGTATTGGTATGTAGTTGTCTTTTTGTTCTTCTTTTTTTCTAGTGTCTTTGCCAAGCTTTGATATTAGTGTAATGCTGGCCTTCTAAAATTAGTTTCAAACTATTTCCTCCTCTTCTATTTTTGAGAGAAGTTATGTAGAATTGGTATTATTCCTTCTTTAAATGACAGAATTATCCAGGGAAATCATGTGGGCCTGGAGATTTTTTCTTAGAAGGATAACTACAAATTCATCTTAAGAGTCTACTTAGGTTATCCAATCATCTTGACTAAGTTTTTTTTTTTTGAGACAGCGCCTCAAGCTATCCTCCTGGGTAGAGTGCCATGGCATCACAGCTCATAGCAACCTCCAACTCCTGGGCTCAAGCAAGTCTCCTGCCTCCGCCTCCCAAGCAGCTGGGACCACAGACGCCTGCCACAACGCCCGGCCATTTTTTGGTTGCAGCCATC
>CAUYQV010047310.1:0-28863 GCA_963574575.1 Galagoides demidoff
GTGTATGTGGCTGGCGCCCTAACTGCTGAGCCACAGGCGCTGAGCCCAGAGATGATTTTTTAACGTACTTCATTGGTAAGGGGATTTGAGCTAGTCTCCTTTCAGACTGAGTTATGACCTAAAATTTTGAAATTTTAAAAACAGATGGAAAGACTATTTTGGAATAAGTTCTCGTCTTGAAGCAAATCATGGGGGTGGAATATGCAGAACTATAAACCCCACCCCTTACGACAGGAAGTTTGTCACTGCAAACAAAGAGAGTAAAGCAAATAAAGTTCTATAGCAGGAAGAATCCATTCTCTGTTTCCATGAGTGGCCTGCTTGATATTTTTACTCTTAAAATGGGGGCGGGGCACGCTATGGAATGTTAGGGACCCTTGTTAAGGTGATAGGTTTTGAACGAGTTCCTGATACTGTATGGGGAAGAACTAATCAAAACGCCAGTGTGGGCCACTGAATTAGAGGCGAGGGGATTTATTGGGCCTCATGAAAAGCCTGGAGCAGATGATGAGTCTGGAAAGGTCACAGGCAGGGACTGGCCGCCCTGCTCACTGTCTTCTAACCACCAGGAAATCTCCGCAGGACTCTCCGGCTTCCCCTGCAAGCCCATCACCTCATGTTCACTGTCTGTGCGCTTTGCTAAGGAAGCACCTTTATATCAGTGTTGTTCTGAGAGCTTGCAAATGTAGTAAATAGGCTATGTGCTGAAACATTCTTTCTAGGAACTCAGTGAGGTATTGAATTAAATGAATTGTGGCCATACCTGTTCACCACCCCCCAATATTTCAAGCATTTGTAAAAGAATAGTTTGGTAGGATTTCCTATCCCCTGGATATTACCCAAATACTTTTCACATGTATGCATTCATTAATCAGAAATTTATCAAGTCCATACTGTGTACCTAAAAAATGCTAGGTCCTGGGAGTACAGGATGGAATCCATTACAGTCCCTGCCTTCAGGACCATACATTTAGGCAAATCTAGAGTTTAAAAAGCTGTGAATTTCCTTGTATAAAATAAAATTCAAGGACCTTTGCTGGGTGTTTTTTTAAAAATGGCATCATACACACCTGGAGGCAGGCTGGGGCGCGTCCCTGGGGCTTGTTGACATCCACAGCTACCAGCTGCCACCCGCCGGCAGCATCTTCATGAAACATCTTCAAGACAAAGAGGGAGATGAGTCAGGGCCATTTAACAGGGAACACTGAGAACCTGACTGTATGTTTCCAGCTTTCTGTACTCTTACATCATCATGGGTTTGTCTTATTATTTATATTTGGAACATAAGTCATTTCAATTATATCCATTTTAACTTTGCAAACATAAAGAATAATAAAAAGTACAATGATAATAACTTGAGTTTACTGCGTACTTGCTCTATGTCAGGCACGTTCTCTCTTATCTATGCTTCGCATATAACTGCTCAAATATTCTTCTCTGTGAGGGAAATACTTCTGTATTTTATCCTCATTACATTGATTACTATCTATCAGATCTGGGAAAAATCAAACAAATATTCTAAAGAATTGTGTCTGGTGTGTTTTTACGATAGGTGACAAACTTTTATTTACTGGACATTTCTTACTGAGCTAATAAAAATATTCTCAGGATCAATAATCTGAGACATTTGCACATGGCACAGAGAAAGAGACCAGTGTAATTTTAGTGACAGGAGACATATGTAGTGCTCAACAGACTTGGTGTAATTATTTGAACCAGGCTTCAATTAATCTGCTCAACAGAAATTTGAGGTGCATATTTGTGAATATAATGTACATGTTTCTTTCAGCTTGGAAATGATGAAATTCAAGATACTCTAGGTTGAATTGGATCCCAGGTTATTACTTCACTGCATATTTTATTTATTCAAAAATTACTTATCTGTCACTATTACATCTAGCTGGAAGACATTTCCATCTTATACGAATTTTCCCACTAACCTAATTTCTTTCCAGTTACTAAGGGGTGTGTGTATGGAGGGGTGTAATGAAGTAGAGTAAAATTAAGGAATTTTATTTTTCTAAGTAAAAGTCCTAACTAAAAGCACTCCCTGCTTCATCCCTGCCTGAGATCCCTGTTCTGCATACACAAACATTTTCTTTCCCATTCTTAGTTATGTCTTCAGGTTAGTTACTCTGACCCTGTGTTGGAAAGCAGAATTGTTGATGGAAATGTGGGTGAGGTCACTCAAAGATCCCATTCCTTAGGATTTACAATGTCAAATCTCTAGCAGATTATTTGCAAACAGTAAACTCACCCTCTATAAAGTAATAATGGTGGGAGATAAGTGCCAAAATTCACAGGCCATATATGTATTTTTTAAATGACAAAATTGAGGTGCACATTCACACAAAGATTCCTTGATAAAGATGCCAACTGCAAGTGATTTATCTCACCTGTTCATTCACACAGGATTTGGAGTCTCTTTAGAATGTATTTTAAAAGCTATTCTTGGTGGGAGAATTGAGCACATCCTTCCTGAATAGGCTCATTCTGAGAATACAGACCTCAGTGGAAATGCAAACCTGTGAAAGTGCTTTCTACAGGCCCTGTCAAAATTCTGGGAATTTCCGTTTTAGGACAAAAGACAAAACCAATCGTGCTAGTTTAAAACCCTCTGTTGATAATATCCAATGCCCTCTTATCACCGCACAAAGCATCCCTGGGGCATACATATTTGCTTTGGTAGCAGACTAATTTTCCCTGTTAAATTATTTTTTTTTCAGAGAGCCAAAATCAAATGAATCAATTTAATTGTCAGTAAGTGTTCTCTCAAAGTCACTCTTTTGTATGAAATAAAGTAAAGGAAATGCAAAATTTTCAATGTCTCGTTAGTCCTCTGAATTTTAAAACAACATTTAGATTGGTTAGTACATAGTAGAATAGCAAATCTTCGAGATAGAAGGTTTCTGGGCTGTTGGAAGCCGGGAACCCTCAGAAACTTTCTGTTTTCCAAAGAGAATTTTTATGTGGCCACTAGACCACAAGAAAAAAGACTAATTATTATCCTTTTTGTCAAACTCATCTTGACCATATAACTACATACTGGCCTATAGGATGCAAGGAGAAACTGTCTCTTTCTACCTGTATTTCTCCTTGCTGACCTGTATTTCTCCTTGCTGCTCTCTTGAATATAGATGTGAGGGTTGGAGCTATAGCAGCCTTATTAGTCCACAAGGCAACTTTGATTATGCAGTCTGGGGAAGGAGGAGCAAAAAGGCAGAAGGAATCTGTGTCTGTGGCAACACAGACCACCATACAACCCCCAGTGACCTTGTCCAACTCTACAAGAAAATGAATGGAATTCTACCTCATCTAAGACATTTATTTGGACTTTTTGTCCCTCGTAGCTTAACCTAATTAAACAGGTGGTTTCAGTTAGTGTCCAATGATTTCTTTCCTTTGAATGACGTAACTATTCCCTTCTCATTATGTAATTAAATGTTTATTGTTAAACTTTTATAAAATTTCATGAGCCCCCCCCCAAAAAAAATCTTAAACCCATCCTCCAGAGACAACCACTGCTAACATTTTATAATTAACCTTCCAGGTATTTTATAAACACACACACAAATAAGTTCCTTTTTTGGTACTAATATGTTGTCAATATGTTTTCATATCAAATAAAGTTCAATTATTACTTTAATGGTTTGCATTTATTCCTATTTCATGATTTAGAAGCAATAATTTATTGCTAGAGATTAACATTATTTACATTTTTTTAATTTACCAAAGTGCCTCATAAATATCCTCCAAAATACATCCTTGACTACTATCCAACATTGTGCTTGGAATAAATTCCTAAGAGTGGAATCTCTTAGTCTAATAGTATATAGTCTTTAGGATATAGATTAAAATTCAGAGGACTAACGAGACATTGGATACATATTGCCAAACTGTTTAATGAAAAGATGGTCTAATTTACATTCTCAGTAACAATACATGTATATGAGAATTTCCCTTTCAACCAATGATAAACACTGTCTTTTTTAAGAAAAGAGAAGTTAACATGGGGGCTAGAACAAAGATAACCACGTCAAAGGCAGGGTTTGCAATGGCTAAATTAAAAGGAGGTAGGAACTCATAATAAATACAAAACCAAAGTCTCCAGCAGCTGAGCAACCTGGTTTCGAGTCTAGGTTTACCAGGTGCAGGTTGTGTAACTTATTATTTTTTTATCTGCAAACCAGAGACAATAATAGTACCATCTTGATATTATGGTGAAGATTAAATAAGACAGGTTATAAAGGCTTTACATAGTGCTTAGCGTAGCTCCCAATATATGGCACCAGTTGTAATAAGATGTTCTGAATTCATGGAATAGTGCCAATAAAATGAATAGATTTCCATTAGCTCTTGGCTCTTATCACAATCATTTTGAAACCCATGGAAATTTTAGCCTTAAGAATTATCTCAGGCTTGTTCCTTTGTGACCACCAGGGTTTTATAATGGGTCACCTGATTTATAAGGAAGTTAAAAAATGTTTTGGGGATTATTCTACTAGAGGCAAAATATCATCATTATTGTTAGGTTATTTAATGGGAGGTAGTAAGAGAAAGAATCTTGGTAATAGAGAATAGTATCAATTAAAATTCCAAACTCAAGATAGACATACACACAGGATAATGCATAGAAAAACTATTTTGAAATATGCTCTTTGAGTTCTTTCAAAACCAATTTTTAAAAAAATATAGATAACATTCATGACACAAGATAGTAAGACTGGACTCCTGGCTTGACTTAATGATTCAATAATATATTCAGTGATTCAGCCTCATGGAATGAACTTCCCATTTATAGTTTCCTATTATGTATGTATTATTCTGCTAGTATTGCTTCTTATTTGAAGGAGCTCACTAACGTTGAGCATTAATATGAGCATTACTCATATTAAATTGCTTTCTCACATATTTTAATGATGCATATTCACATGGAAAGCAATGACCTTGGAACACAGTAAACAATTTTTTCATACAAGCCTTTTGCTTCTCAACACAGCACCGCATCACATACAAATGTTACTGTAGCATTATAAGAACTCTAAGAACATCGATGGAACCACAAAGGAAGAAAAACTTAAAAATGTCCATTATAAATCTTATAAATCTTCTTTATCAAGAGACAGCAATTCAGAAGATGTGCCAGCAATAGTGCTCAAGCAGAAATAACAGACCCAGAAATTATTGCTTTCTCTAAACAACCAGAATATTTATTTACCAAACCTTTCACATGACCCTGTTGGTTCATGATTCATTTACAAAAATTAGCAATGTATTGACTGTCAGATGCCTGCTTTCTGTCTCTTATTGCCAGGCAACAGAAAAGTAGCTTCGGCTAGCAGTTCTTTGAGTTTCATTCCAGGCAAAGTTGGGATATGATCTTCCCTGTCCTGGCCAGTCTAGGTCAGAGGACCAGAGGACTGGTAACAGTGTGTGAAGTGAAGCTCTGAAGTAACGGGTAAAAGGTCTGGATTAGAGGGATTCTGTGCTCAGGGCTTTGTCTGCCCGCATACTGGGACATCCCAACATCTGGTGCTGCAGCAACACCACGAACAATTTGTGGCAGGTTATTCCCACCATGGAGCTCTTATACCAGGGGTGCATGAATCTCTTGTCCTTCTACCCAGTACATAACTTAACATGTGGCAGCTGTCACCCATGTCTAAGAACAACTGTGCAAGTCTGAAGGTCAAATGCTCCACCATAGTTCAGGCACACTCACGATGACTAATCTGAAATTTTCTGCATCATTTTCTGTCTGTTTTCCTGTTACACATTATATTATGATGTCCACAAGACCACTGGCATTAATCTTTCTGTAATTAATTTCTATGCTGTGACTTGGAGGCTTTTGGAGGTGACCAGTCAGCTAAAAACTGTTACTTTGTTATTTTAAGGAAAGAGTTTTCATCGCTCATTTCCTTTTGCCTCTAAATCAGAGCCGATTTTTAGTGAGCTGCCTAAAATGTCCGAAAGCCACTTCTTTGTCTAGTTAATGAGGGTGTATATGTGTATGTGTGTGTATACATACACACAGTAGAACCTCTCTGTAAGTCGACCACCCAAGGGACAGTAACAACCAAATCAACACAGGGAATAAGGACCAACCATACTGATACATACATGTGGCACTTGTCTGGTCTGGTCTATGAAAATTAGATCAACTCAAGCAGGTGGTCAATGTAGGCAGGTGGCCTATGGACATTCTGCTTTATTTATACACACCTGGCTATGTAGACTTATAAGGCCATCATGCCCAGAATCCCTCTAGCTCTTCGCTGAAAATAACTTACATCAAATAACTCTGAATTTTCCACATAAAGAAAGGCAAGAATGGACTTCATGTCTAAAAAACTACGTGCTTTACAACATAATAACCATCTCATATTATTTCCTTAAAACCTGTTTTGTTAGAATTAGAATTGTGATTTAGTGTTTTAAACCACTTAATAAGAAGTCCGTGTTCCTGGGGTTTGGTCAGATTTTGAAATGTAACAAAATCAAAGCAAATCACATCTCTCTTCCTTCTTTACACATAAAAACGTCTGGCCCCAGTTGCAAGTGGTTAGGAAGGGGTGGGCGGGGCCCGAGGCCTGTTGCTAGGCTACCTAAGTGGTGTTTCACCAAGAGGCTGACAGCAGGAGCTTTGGTTGCTTAGCAACCAGGTCCTCAGCCACAGCGTTTTTCTTAATGAAGGTTTTTCACAATTCTCTGTGTGATTGCCTCTGCTGAATATCTAGATGCATTACCTCTGAATTACCAACTTATTCCTCCTGATTAGGTCCAATTTGGCATCAAAATGATTTTGTACAACTTTGTTCAAAGTCTCTTCACATTTCACTGTCTATGATAACTTCTGGCAGATTTGGTGGCACTTGGAAATACTACTTTTCCAGCTGTGATTTTATACTTAAGAGTTACTCAATAAACATAATATGGTTTTAAAGACATTTTAGATAATCTCCCAGGAATACTGCATGAGATTTAAGCCCTGAGTTGATAGTTCTACATTCAAATGAGGTCTCAGTGTCTATAACAGAGAGGATACCCTTGAAGAAGTTGTCACCTGAGAATGGACTTGGAACTTTATTATTCCTCACAGTTTTATAAAGGAGAGGACAAAAGAGATAAGAATTCACTATGGTAGATTCCTTCAAGTCTTTCCTGCATGGCATTTCTGGTATAACCTATATCTCCTTTTCAAAAAAATCTTTCATGGCAGTTTGAATAGTTGTTTGACAGAACTGAGTAACCTCAACATTATGTAACAAATCGGCCAGACGACTCCCTTTACAGCAGCATAGTGATGCTGTAACACCGTAAGCCTTTGCCCAAATCCTATTGGGTTTACTAACATTTAAGCGTATGACTATTAAAAGTCCAGTTAGGAGGTCTTCAAAGTACAATTTGCACCTTGGCTCTTTAATACCAGGAGTGCAAAAAATGTCCACGCATTTTCAGAGATGTTATCTGTGTATTACTTTTCATTTGTCATAACCAGAAGTGTCTGGTTACCACTTGGCACTGATGAGACCCGCTCTGAGCCCCTCTCATAATTGCAGAAGCCAAGCGTCACTTGTTTCATCTTTTGCTATCAGTATGTATTATAACAATTTAATCATTGTTTTTTTCCTTTTTCTAAGATGTGTATACATTTTTGGTACCCTCTATATAACATCGTCCCAAGAGCACTGTATAACTATTTACAAAAATTTCTTCTGGAATTTAAATGATTTATTTAATATTAATATTATTTAATATTAAATAGTAGTTACACGGCCTTAAATCATTTTATTATTGATCCTGATTTTTTTATTTTCTCTCTCTTTTAGAAGCTTTCATACTAGAAGATATGTGAACTTGAATTCCTCTTTCTAACATCCACTAAAACAAACACACTTAAAAAATCCCAAAATAAAATCACACACATTGGATCTGGGTTATTTTCTTACACAAAAATTGCTCTGCTGCTCTTAGTAAAATTGTAGGCATCTCCCATTTCTCAGGAGCCTTGTTTTATGAGAACAACATTGTTTTCTCGGAACTTATTCTGGGAACCCTTCTGAATATGTAGTTATCCTTCAAAAATCATTGGCATGCATTTGGAGTAGAGGGTCTTTTTCATAGTTTATTATATTATGTTTGATTTTTTTCTGAACAAAATATATTTTCCAATTCAAAAATTCTAATCCTGTACATAAGGCGCATCGTATAGGCCTGCAATTACATAAATGAATACTGAAAAAAGTGAGAAATTCCATCATTGTTATATTTTATCCAGAAGCCCTTTGAGGACTTGTGATATCAGAATCAAATCAAAGGTATGTATCAAATTTGAGTGATAATCTTGGGTTTGCATTAGAACCACCCATGGAGCTGCTGAAAAATATGGACACCCTCCCCCTCCTACTTAGAAAGTCTGATTTGGCTGCTCTGGGTTTGGGCCTCTGCACCTGTATTTCTGAACAGCTGTCTAACTGAGTCAGATGGTAGACACCTGTCATATTGGCGCTTCTTCAAGTCCCACTGATGATGAGGTGGCATATGCTCACACTCCAGTGGGCCGTGGCATCACCTCGCCGATACTGTACCTGCGTGGTAGCTGTGGAAGTGGTGCTGCTCCTCGAGCCCCACATTTGTTGAAACTGTACTCTGATTTCTGCAAATGTTTCGATGATGACAGCAATAAACACATTCTGAAAGAGAGAGAAAAGCATACCACGTTTACCAAACACCGGGCAGGAGAAATCAGAGTGCAACCACAACCAAACAAGAGATGTACACAGCTCTCATAGTATAGGTTCCATTAGTACTTTTTTTTTTTTTATCTTTTGCGGTACCTTCACAAGCCAGGCAAGGAAGAAGATGAGAGTGATGAAGTAGAAGTAGGAACGCCAGCGGGGGAAGCTGTCAATTGCTCTGTACATGAGGAACACCCAGCCCTCCTGAGAGGCAGCCTCGTACACTGTGAATATGCTGGTGCCTGTCAAAAGAGATGGGAGCAGGCTGAGTCACAGTTGACTTTTGAAGTAAGACAACATTTTCCAGAAAAACAATCAATATTTATACAGGCTCATTTTTCTCACTGACAAAAGCTTTTCAAACAGGGATTAAAATCACATGCAACGTTTTAGTTTTCTTATATGTCTATAAATTTATTTTGTAACACTGAATTCATATCCTAGTTTTTAATCCCTTTTAGTTTTTATTTTTCATTTATTTCTATTTTTATTTTTTGTGGAGCTAGGAGTCTTGCTATTTTGTGCAAGCTGGTCTTGAACTCCTGGCCTCGAGTGATCCTCCTGTCTCAGCCTTTCAATTACAGGCATAAGCCTCTGTGCTAGGACTTTCCTATGAAATTTTAGGAAAGATTTGATAATGTGTTTTCTGCTTTCAAACTAGCATAATTTCAATACGTATAGCAATAAAATGATTTTATTCTCTTTATCATTACACATTCTATGCATGTAAGGATATCCATACATGTATCTCATAAATATCTACGAATATTTTGTATCAATACAAGGTTTTCAAAAGAGGTCATTTTCTCTTAGTACCCTTCATTTAAATGAAGTTAATGGTTCCTAAGGGACTATGATGACTAAGTTTATAGGACAGCAAAGAACTCACACAAGATGACTTTTAAGTAAAAGGTTCAGGGTAGAAGAGCACATACAAAAAATAAAACACCAGCGGAGAACAGAAGCAACTGTTTCTGTTGATGACTCATAGGTACTAAAAATGGGCACAAAGTTTGCTATTGTGGACGGAACATGAAGAATAATTTTGACATAAAACAAATAATTTATGCCCCTTATTTTCTTCCAATGGTCGGAATGAAAACAGAAAAGTAGCTACAGAGATCCATTTTGAGCTACCATGAAAGTTTAATAGTTCTTCCAAGTAAACATCTTTGGGTGAAATATGGAGATTGTCAATATAAGAAGAAATTTGAGAGGAACACTGAAAATTACCCTTGGTTTCCCTGCCCAGATCTTTCTCAATTACATTTACAGGCAAGATGTTGTTTGGAATCATGAAACAAAGAGTATATTGAGCAAAGAGTCATCTGGAGGCGTCTAGTCCATTGTTACTAACTGGACAAAGAGAAAACAGGAAAGTAGGAACCCACAGTTCACTTCAAAGAGACAGGATTGTTGTTAGAAATAGACGAGACATTTCTGACAACATAACCAAAACACTCCCAAGAATTTCCCACATACATACCTTTTACTAGGTAAAAAGGCTCTGTAGGTGTTACTAATACTTAACTTGGCCAATTGACTAAGATAGTCCGTCATCACTTTTATATATATTCCTTTTTTACTTTTTACAGAATATTGATTATTGTTGTTTGATATGTGATTTCCCATTTGTCATTTTGGGTGTCTTTTCTTGTAAAGGTACTTCTGTCTGATAACAAACAGTAGCCACAGTGGCTATTCTGGACCTTTATACTGGATAAATTCAATTCCTTCTTGAGACACACGTCCCCTTCTGTATTTCTGAAGTTCTGTTTCTATTATTTCTGTAGTATCTGGTGGACCCTGATACAGCAGCAAATGTGGTGATTTGCTTCCCTTAGAATTCTGTGAAATTGCAAGAGTGAGATGGTAGCCCTGCTGACCTGCAGGCTTCTGAAAGACTGGGTTTAGGATGGTCCCTTCTGTCAGGGCATCTTACAGATGGAGCCTGTGGCTTGAATTCCAGAATGACCCTGCTGGCAACGCCATCTTGCTGCCTATCATGACCCCCCAAAAGGGGGAGCTTCTGGGCTGTAAGCCAAAGGTACCTGGAGTCCTGAGCAGCTGGGGCAGGAACTTCCCGGGACTCCTCATTACTTATCTACTACTGGCTTTGCAAAATATAGAAGAAAATCACTTAAAAAAAATTTACTTACTTACTTGAGACAGAGTCTTTCTCTGTCATCCTGGCTAGAGTATAATGGCAACATCATAGTTCACTAGAAACTCAAGACTCCTGGACTCAAGCAAGTAATCTTCTTGCCTTAGCCTCCTGAATATCTGGGACTACAAGTGCATGCCACCACCCCAGCCAATTTTTTCGATTTTTTTATACAGATAGGAATCTCACTCTTGAACAGGCTAATTTTAAACTCTTGACCTCAAGCAGTCCTCCCACCTCAGCTTCCCAAAGTGCTAGGATTACATATATAGGCCACCACATCTGGCCATAAAAATCACTCTTAAAATCAGATTTAGTGGTTGACTGATACTTAAATTGACAAAAATCATATCTATGACCCTCCCATTTTCTTTGGGAGGTGAACAACCCTTAGAAAGAAACTTTACTGAAACATATTCTGCACGTCCTGCTCTCCCTGCAGTCCTTCCCTTTTGTTCTCTGACACCCAACTTGGAGAATAAATCCTGAAAGCATGAAGAGGCACAGTTGTCTCATGCGCTGATGGCAGCCTGAAACAATGCAGCATTGGTGCTACCTCTCAGGGGTCAGGAGTACAGCAACAAAGTAGATGTGCAGAACGCACAGCAGTTGTAGATAAAAGAAGGGAGCTCAAGGCCCCAGGAAGATTGGGTAAAGGGCAGCAGTCGGTAAACAGGAACACAGGGTAATGGAACATCTGAAATGACCAGATAACATAGGCAGGGAGAAGAGAAGGGGGAAGGAAAATGTTTCGTCCCTTTGAGCTTTCTTCATTTCCCTAATTGAAGCTATTGATTAAGAATCTGAAGGCCTTAGTGCAGCTTTGCTGCTGAACCTCCATGCAGCGGTAGTCATGTGGCCAGTCCCCTGACTAGGCCCTTTATCCTGAGTGGGAAGGCCCCTGAGGAATTTAGCCTGCCGGCCTTCTACACATCATGGCTTTTTAGTCGACACTCTATCCCAAGGTTCCTCTGCTTTTCTGTAGTGACATTTGAGGATGGAGAATGCTTTATTTTACGTGGCCATCCCACGCATTGCAGGGAGTGTAAAGCATCCCCTCTCTACCCACTAAATTCCAATAGCACCTCTGATGGCCAAGGGGTGAAGAGCAAAAATGTTTGTAGACATCACCTCATGTCCTCTGCTCACAAAATTGCCCAAGTGGGGAAAACTTTGCTATCTTAATATTGTGTGTTATTTTGTAGCTTCTGCCCTGCAGGGCCTAGCTCAGAGACTGGCACATTATTTATATTAAATATATTTTTTAACTAAATTAAATCTTCTCATTTGGGGAGAATTCAGTGGACAAAATGGAACAGTTAGGATATTTATTAAAAATTCTCTATTGGCTTATAAACTATTTGGAGATTAAACAATTTTAAGTCAAAGGAGAGAACTAAAGACCTATTTTTAAATGATAAGTGGATTTATAAATATAAATGTTTATTATAACCTACCTTTGAATTTGATATTTTATTCATCTCTAAAGGTTTCTGAAGTCTTATTGCCTAGATCCTAAGATATAATTTATTTACATAAAGTATTTGCCCCATACAGCCAATATCTCAACAGTATCATTATGTTAATATTTATCATTCTGGGTTCATTAACTATACATTGGATGAAAAATCTTATTTCTTTTAAAATTCCTGCAATTTAGTAAGATGACTGGACATACCTGCATTGGGGGAGGGGATATGATCTCTATAGAATGAGGCATTATCAGTATATTAACTAACTTTTATAAAAACAACTCATGTATTTTTGAATGGAATAAACTGTGCAAAACTTTCCTCAACAAAACTATGGCACTACTTTCTGAATTATTCCAAGACAAACCACAAAAACATGGTTTTGTTTTTGTTTTTGCCAGTATGGGGTTTTCTTGTTAATCAAAATGAGACATTCAGTATAATCATGGAAAAACAAAGAATGAAACAGACTCTTGCTTAATCCATGTTCATGGAATCTGTTTTTTTTTTTTTTCTGGCCCATGAAACAGTGTTGAATACAAACTTGCTACAGAGCTCACAACAGCTCAACAATGAATTGATGAATTCGGAGCAGCAACAAGCAGATTTAGAACAATATGGCTGCCTCTTTAACTCCACTATAACTTGTAGCTTGAGGTTACTTTTTGGTGACAAAATCTATATTGAAATCCCTTTTGGTTCTGATGAACTATCAGTTTCTCTCATTCTCTCCTCTCTCCGATTTTATATCTTTTATATGGATTTTAGCTACATAGTTAAAAAATATATTAGCCGACAGCCAATGCTCAGATTCACTGCAGCTTTCTGCAATGTTTTTATCCCACCCAAGTCCCCCACCCCACCTCAATATCTGCTTTGTGTGAACTGATAATTCAAATCCTGATAGTTAGACATATGGAAAAATTAAATTTTACCAACAGTAGTGAATCCTTTTGTCATGAGACCATGAAAAAAGCACCAGTAAGAGAGGTGTATTTTTACAATGGACAACTGGATTCAACATAATGAACCTCTGTCACTAAGGCTGACTGTATCTATTTGCGTGAAATAAGAATGTCAGCAGACTGGCACTAGCAAGAAAGGCCCATCCTGAATTGCAGATATATACTGAACAATAAACCAGCTAAACTAACTAAATTACTTGGGATGACATCATCATTATTCTAATGAATAAAACCTTTATGAACAATTTCTTAAATCATATTTTACTAAAATATTTTTCCCCCAAAATTAACTCAAGAATTTTTCCTGATAGAGTGTGCTATAACCTTATGATGATAACAATTGTCAACACAACTTGTCCACATTCTCAACTAACGAGCCCCACATACCCACACACTCAGCCTGAGAATTGCCACACCGCCATCAAAGTGAGAAAGCAAAGTAAAAGCAAAAAAAAAAAAAATACATATATATATATATTTTTATTTGCTATTCTAGAATGTGGAAAACACACACACAATAGGACATTGTTTAGTCTAAATGCTTTAAAGTATAGTTATAAGCCTTATGTTTTTGAGTGTCTCCATTAAGATTTTTATTTGTTTATTTTATTAAGCATCATTTTGGCACAAACTTGCCTCACTGGTGAAATCACTTTATCTGCTACCTTACACTTCACCGCCTTTATCACTACAGTTTTGCAAAAAGATCATGTAGAAAAAAGACATATACGTGTACATACACAGTATTTTCTAAGTTAAATGTTTTAATAAGAAATAATGAATCCTAGTTGAAATATATTTCTTCAAACTTAGACAATTTCTAAACTTGCAAGTTCCACATAGAAACTACTTCTAGAAAAGGAGAGGTGAAAGTTTTAACAGTAGTACTCACAAACGGAAAAGAAGCGTTGACGAGGTTGGATGCTGACATTGGCAGGGAAGTTCAGCTATTAAAGTAGAACGGTTCCCAGCATACCGAGCCCACGTGCCAACTAAAACTTTCCTGCCTCCTGGGGCTCAGCAATCTCTAGGTAGGCTGGGAGTAACGGTCCAGCAAAGGAGAAGTCATATCAGACAAACCCCTGCCTTCGACCAGCCCTCCGCCTTTGATTAGTGGGGATTTCAGATCAAAGAGCTTCTTGAAAATTTATTTTCCAGTAGTTGGCTTTTAAAAAAAGCTACACAAAAACTACACTTTGCTACAATTATCTGTCAGTTACCTTCCTCTATTTCTTACCCATGTGGCATTGGATCAGCCTGAGCCTCAGCCTTCCATGGGTAACTAGGGTAATGATGGTACTTGTTGGTCACCATGAAAACCCTAAATAAATTTTAATTAGAAGCTTTTCAATTTTCTCAAAGAGCAACAAAGAGATATTATGCCAGAAATATGATCTATTTTTAGAGTCATTTAGCTGTGTCACCCATTTCTGAAAGATTTATTGAGAACTAGAATCAAAGGAAATCAAAGCAAAAAGACGAGAATTTGGTGTAATGTTCAAGTAATTAATAATTATAAAATAAAAATTTCATAAAAGTCTGAAAATTATAGCCAATGTTGGTGGAAAATACTAAGAATGCTTTTCTTTTCTGATTTGGGGATACTTATAGTTTGTTTGTCTGAATTATTATACACAAACAATAATTTAAAACTTAACCAGGAGGTAGACCTGGTCAGTTTATACCAGAATAGCCACAATAGCAATAATTTATTTTTTAGAGAACCTAGAAATGAAACCAGTCTCATATAACCACCCGATCATTGATAAAGCAAAAAAAAAAAAAAAAGAGGGTGGTGCCTGTGGCTCAAAGGAGTAGGGTGCCAGCCCCATATACCAGAGGTGGTGGGTTCAAACCCAACCCCAGCAAAAAAAAAGTAAATAAATAAAATAAAAGAAAAAGAAAAAGTATATACTAGGGATAAGAATCTCTACTTAATAAATGGTGCTAGGAAAACTGGTGAGCCACATGTAAAAGACTAAAACTGGACTCCCACCTCTTGCTATTTACATAAGTCAACTCATAATGGGTAAAGATTTAAATATAAGACACAAAACTATAAAAACTCTAGAAGAAAATGTGGGAAAAACTCTCAACACTATCAATTTGTGAATGAACTTATGAAGATCCCAAAGGTAATTGTTGCATCAACAAAAATAAATGAATGGCACCTGATCAGGTTAAAAAACTTCTGCACAACCATCAACAACCAAAGAGATGACCGTCAGAGTAGAAGAAGGTATTTGCATGTTACGAACCCAATGGAGGTCTAATAACCAGAATCTACAAAGAACTGAACAAGTCCACGAAAAAAAGGAGCAAACAACCCCATTAAAAACAGGGCAAAAGATACAAACAGAACCTTTTCTCATGAAGACAGGTGGTTGAATGGCCAAGAAACTCATGAAAAAATGCTCAAACTCTCTAATTATTAGAGAAATGCAAATCAAAATCACGTTGAGATGTCTGCTAATCCAGGTGAGAATGGTTGACGTCACAAGGTCCTGAAGAGACAGATGCTGGGGATGTAGAGAGAAGGGAGCACTCATACAGTGTTGGTGGGACTGCAAACCAGTATGAGTCCTCAAAGAACTCAAAGTAGACCATCCATTTGATCCTGCAATCCCAGTATTAGGTATCTACTCAAAAGGAAAGGTACTAGGGAGAAAAGGCATTGTACGACCTTACGATTAAATCTCAACCTTATTAGTAGACCTGAGTCTCTGGGTTGTGACCATCAGAAGAGTTTCTTAGCCTTTTTCCCCCCTTCAGTTTATGTGATACGGGAAGTTTAGAGGAGGAGCCAGTCTTCTGATTTGAGTTTCCTTTCTTAGGTCAGAGGAGGTTCTGGAGAAGTGTACAGGGTGCCCATTAAATTGCACATGAACTTCATGGCCACTGTCTTGACTGTAGGGTATGGCTTTTTCACTGAAAACAGAGAGCTCTGGGCTTATTTTAAAACAGTTACTTTTCCTCCGTACTTGTAGGAAGCATGAGGGAATTTTTCTCTGAATTTCATCCTAAGAACTTGAGAATAAAACTCATGGAAGTGTGGAAAATCTCCTAGTAATGGGAAGGGCATTTAACCCTAAGCTAGTCCACGATCAGCCTCCAATCGTTAGTCAATGACAGTTTAAGTGTTTCTGGATCCAGTGGCTTCTGTTTCCCACAGGTTCTGATTCTCTGTATTCACCTGTCTCTCCAAAATTCCAGGCAGTGGTTTGCCCTGTGACTCCAATTCCCTCTTGGATCTAAGAGGCATTATTGATATTTAGAGTTGTTAACCTTCAGCTTTTTTTATCATGAGGACAACATTGAGCTCTTTGTATAGTCAGAGCAGAAGCTAGAAGTTAAAAAAAAAATTTCCTTTTAAGATATAATATAAAATAGAAGTGGGATTGGATAAATGAGCACGTGATTAAAATAAGAGTTTTAAATTGGTATATGTAAAGCATGTTTCTCTGCTGATATGTAGTCTGGTCTGCCTGATCACAGTTTGGCTTATGAACAGTCACAGCACAGAGATGAAGGGCCGTCATTAGCACAAAGCACAGCTGAATTGTAGTAGGGAGAGTCTCCTGGCTGCACCCAAGCCAACAAGTCACAATCCGTAGTGTGCCAGTGGGCATTTTCCCCCACAAACAACGTTATCTGTTTACACCTTAATATCTGCCTGTTTTACTGCTTGATTTTAACAACAAACTTTAAGACAACATTAGATACACATGTACGTACCATATTGATAACAGAACAGTGGCAAAGGAGACAGAAAAAGCCATCATTCATAAAATATGGTGCGAGTACCCATTATATAATAGCATAACAAACGCAATCAGCAGAGAGCTTTGGGCAGCTGTGGCCTGGCCTGCTTATGCCTGGAATGAAGTGTCTCTCCACGCTCTCATTAGGCACATTGGCAGGCTGCTGCACTGGGCCCGAGCTCATTTGGCCAGCAAGCACACCTTTCTAGCAAGAATCTGGGCTAATGACATCAAGAGAGCAATCAGACATTTGCACCGTGGCTGATGGAGGGAAATTATCTTCTTATCCCAGACCCAGAGAACTACAGAAAAATCAGCCCTGGAAATGCGGTCAGAAGTCCACCCCATAGAGTAATATTTGTGAACATGGAGCTATTATTTAACGTTTTAATAATATTTTATTTAACTCATTATTCAGCAGGTATAACTCATTGTTCCTCCTTGGTAACCAGTTTACTGTATGCAGAAGTCTTTTTGTAGAGTGTGTGTATGTGCCTCATGCATCACTTTTAAGCCGGTTGTTTGGACTATAATAACCTCTGTTTAGAGATACAGTTTATGGAAACCTCTAAAATGATTTTAAAGGGAAAATTATTATTATTTGTTGATAGAACACAGAATCATACACTTGACAGAGGGCTTTTATGAACCTCTTTACTAGATTCATTCAAGAGGATTCCGAATGAGAGCACAAGGTCAGATGTCTTTTTCAGAGGAAGGGGAGTTGAATGCTTTGTTCAGATCTCTTATTTGGTCAACCTGTCACACTCTGCCTTTTCATCAGTGGTGGCTACTCCTGGGTTGGGAATAAGAACCTCCTCTGGCAGCTGTGACTTATAATTCTCTTATACTTGAATTCCTTTGCTATTGCCTTTATGGGCACATATTAAACATTCATCCAGCACAAATTATTGAAGTTTAAAGGGGCACAGGAAGGACTGTCCTCTTCATAGAAACTTGAATGAAAGGGCTCTTTAATTTGGCCCATTTGATTTTTTAATCCTTTTAACCCTTATATTTTGACCTAGAACTCTTGATTGCCTCTTACTTAAAAAAGAGACAACAATCCAAAGACTAATTTTCAAGGTTTAATCTTAATTGCATGACAAATTCAGGTCCAATAATATCTCTTATTGTCTTTTTCTCAAAAGCTTTGATTTTAGGAATGCACTAATTCTCTACAAGGTGGGGGCATACCTTTATCTTCTTTTAAACCAGGAAAATGTAGTATTTTTAAAAGTCCGTCTGGGTTTTAAAGCTAAAAGCTATTTATATTTTCTCTCTCCTTGTAGATTGCAAACTGCACGGAGAAGCAAATTTGTTTTGCTTCCCAATCAAAATCCTAGCGCCCAGGACAGTGCCTGACAGATAATACAGAGATAAGCTCGTCTGGACAAAGGTAATGAAAGTAACAAAGCAGAGGGCGTAGGTCCCAGACAGGTGCTTCTGGAAATACTCAGAGAAAATATTCGTAAAAGGGAAGGGTGTGCTGGATGAGGAGAAGAGAAGCGATTATAGAGGTCAATAGACTTGGAAAGCTGGCCAGTCTGCTCATCTGCCATCTTGGAGGGCCTCCAGAAGGGGACTATCCATATTAATTTCTGTGAAGAGATGGTGCCTGAGGCCAGCTGGTGACCCGCACCAGCTGCCAGAGCTCCCAAGCTTGCAGCAGCAGTCCTGCTCGCCTGCCTAAGGATGCCCCCAGGCTCGCACTGCCAGACACAGCCACCCCCGATGATGGGCACTGCTGTCCCCCGACCCTGTCCGCATGGCATCACGTCCAGCTCGGCGGCTCCGCCCAGACTTCTGGCTTCCATTTCCTTTGCAGGCCCTGGCTTTGTTACCTCATGTGATCCCTTTCCCCATCAGTCCCAGCAAGGGGAACAAATCCATTGTGTACCTCTCCGTGTCACTGAACCCCTCTAGGTCCAGGCGCACAGGTGCTCACAGATCTGCTCCAGCCTCCGCTCTGTCCCAGCCTTTGTCCTGGTGTCTCCTTTATGCCAGTCTTTATTCTGGCTTTGTCTTAAGAGCCATTGCTTGTATGGCTTCAGCGTCAATGTGGCATTTGTACACGGCAGGATGCCATCACAACCCCCCCTCAGCACTTAAACGTTAACTTACTAATGTCATACTTAACTCATGTATTCCTCACTTCCTCCCTAGTGCTACTGACCTTATTTTACAAATGAAAAAATAGTGGCTGACGTGAGCTGAGTCACCTGCCAAGGTCACATGGCAAGGAAGTGGTGCGTAGGTTGGACCCTGAGCCTCCAGACATACCATAATCCTCTGTTCCCATCAGACTTCCCTGGTGCAGAGGAAGGTCAGGTGCAATCATCAGGTGAGTTTTCTTGGCTCCTGAGAACCTAGGAACTCCCCTTTCCAATTTCTCAGGTAAAGGAGGAGTGGAGCTTTGAGAAGATGCCTCAGTCCCTGGAGGAGCCGAGTCAGGGGCAGGCTGGGAGTCCATGCTGCTGTGCAAACATTAGCCAGGTCCAGCAGATGTGAGCGGCCTGTGTGGGGCCATCACTGCCAGGAATGTCTCTGCCAGAGCAGGATCCAGCTTCCTTTTCTTGCCCGGTAACAGACATCCGTGGGAGCCAAGTTCTGCTTTGTCAATGCAAAAGCCCTGTGCGACAAGATGGCAGCTTCCCGGGCAGAGTCAGTGGTAGTCCGGGCTCTATCAGAGAGCTCAAACCCGGGAAAACCACAGTCCAGTCCTGGCAATGAACCTACAGGAATAATACCCGTGAGCTTCCCAGGACTTTCACAGATTAAGCAGAGAGAGAGAGCATCCTATTACACACGGGGCCATTCTATGTTTGAATTCTGTATCAACTCGCTGGCAAGCTCTTTCTTGTCACTGTCACAAGACAAATGAAAAGATTATGGTTTAATGAGCCTAAGAAGCATCCTCAAGTCCACCCAGAAGTGAAGGTCAGGAGCAGCAGGCCGCTGAATCCGTGCGTACCCCCACAGACCGTTCTTTCCATTCTGCCATGCATGTCTGAACTTTCTGAAACTTTCCTTGGCTTGGTTTTGAGGAATTTGAACAAATTCCTGTCTGGTATACTTTGTGAAAGCAAAGTTGTGTTTTTAAAATTAAACAGACTAGCCCAGGGAAAGGAAGGGAGGGGAGGTGAAATTTCCTCCCCGGGTTTTTGGATCAGCAATAGTTCTGTGTCTCTGCGTGGGGTGGGGGAAGCATTTACTAAGAGCGAATGAAGATAGTTTTAGATATTCTCAGGATTCTAACCAAAGTTCCAAATTTAAAACTTAAAAAGGTAAGATTTTAATTACTTTCACTCATCTTTTAAGTAAATCAGAACAACATAAAATTTAAAAGGGACCTTGTTCAGTTTTGGGGGTATATCTTCTGGTCATTCAATAGTCCCAGTGGAAATGCTAACTGTGGCTTTCTTCCATGATACAAATATTTTAGAAGTAGAATATAGAAGAAATTATTTTATAGGAATAAATTTCTTTTGACTTCAATAAAATGGCTAATTTTTGGAATTTACAGTTGACCAGGTATTTGGTCCTTTGCTTGGTAGAAGGACCACACACTGCTAGAAGATTCCACATACTGCTTGGTGACTCTCCACACTCATTCTCGGCTTCTTCCTGGGGATCTGCTGCTCAGTGGGAGAATATGTTCCCGGGCATTTCCTGAAAGGAGATGTGGCCTTGAGACACAGTTCCCCCTGATGTGGGCGACATGCACACTGTCCACAAAAACCCTCTCTCGGGCAGCGCCTGTGGACCAAGAAGTAGTGTGCTGGCTCCATATACTGGGGGTGGTGGGTTCAAGCCTGCCCCCTGCCAAAACTGCAAAGAAAAAAAAAAAAAGCCCTTTCTCTGGACTCATTTTTCCCTTCTGCCTGCCAGCTAGAAATAGAGAAGCCAGGGATCAACGTGAAAAGTAAATGTCGAGGATGGCAGAGTGGCCGCCACCCCCCCTCCCCGCCCCCTGACTCTGGGATGAGTTCATGGGGCTGGGCTTACCCATCCCCCCACCTACCCAGAACTGGGACTTCAGAAAGAACTCCACTTGGATCTTTCTGGATCTGTTGTATTTTGGGTGTGCTTTTATGAGCTTCAACTACTAATAGGCTAACATCCAAAGTAGCTTATGAACTGTGGCCACAGTTCTCAGAAATGGCCAGTGTTCACAGGGATGTCAGTTTGGAAAAACTTGCTAAGTAGAAATTAACGTACAGATATTTTAGGATCTCACACGAATATACAAAGTAGATTTGATAGTCCAGGAAAACAAGACAAGGCCAGGTGCACCATGGCTTTCCACAAGCAGCTTATCCCCCCGCCTCCAATAACACTCTACTACCCTTGCCCTAAGTTACTAGCAGGTTAAAACAGAAGAATTCATGTATACATACTCTTAGTCCAAAGAATGAATTCTACCCATAGATATAAAATTAAAAGGTGAAATTTATAATTTAGTGTTACATAAAGACTTGCTTAAGATTCTTTGAAATGTTCAAAGGAGAGTCTTTATTAAACATGAGACTGTTACTTTTTAAATATAGGGTTTTGGTTTCATGACTAATGGTATGATTCAACAACATGACGTGATAAATTATTTCTCAAGAATAAGAGTTATACTTTTAAATTATCTCATTTCAAGGATCTAAAAATCTTGCTAAGGCAGTGAAATTTCTTTCTGAAAAAAAATTTTAAATTCAGGATAAATCCTAAGAATAACACACACATGCATATGTACACAAAATCTAGCATTACTGAAGTCAAACACACCCGCAGAAATTCACATACTTGGAAGAATTACCAACCCTGCACCTTGTTATTGTAGGCAGGGAAATGTGAGAAATATTTCACACTGGAATAGGAAGCATTTTGGCAAACCATTGCAAGTACTTTAAACTCAACATTCACAATCACAATGATAGCCATCTCAGTGATATAAATTGACGCCACGTAGTTCCATGAAACGGAGGGACACATATTCTCATCTGTCAATCAAAACAGACACACTGGCTACTTTAGCACATCAAACAACCTATATTTGTTTTATGTATTAGCAAAGAATTCCTAAAACATTTTATCCTGATTTTAGCAAAACTAGAGAGTAATGTGGTATGATTTAGTTAAAATTCACACTGTGTAAGCAAGCTTTTGCAAATTTGATTGTTTAACTTACAGGAAGTATTCTCATCTCAGCCATTATTGACTTTGTATTTTTAACAGACATTAAACAAGTCTTCTTGACCCACTGCTGAGCCAAAGAACGTAAATTTTCTACATCTAAGCGTGTTTACTTTTCATTATTCAGTTATGCTTTCTGTTTTAATATAAAAAGGTAAGTCAAAAATCTGTAACAGTGGTAGCATTTTCAATCTAAATCACACCCTTCAAACTCAGTGCTATGAAATGAAGATCCGATCTCCTCTCAAATACCTTTTCCTAGAAGTTAATAATAACTTCCAGTCAATCACTCAGGTAAAAACTTGGGCATGATCTTTCCCGTTTCACCTGTCCATTAGTAAATCCCATCAAACAAACATGTGCAATACATTCAGAAGTTTCCCTGACCTCCACTGCTACCACCTGTCCAAGCCACTACCACCTTTCGCCTGGATTATTAGGGCGGCCCCCTCTCTGGCCCCCTCCACTGCTGCTGCTTCCCTGGAGTCAACAGGCAGAGGCACTCCCCTCTGTCCTGCTTCTCCTTTACTCAGGATGCCCTAGCGGCTCCTCGTCTCATTAAAAAGGAAGAGCCATAGTCATTACATTGGCCTGTAAAGTTCCACAGGGACGTGCCTTCCTGCCTTTTGGAACATAGTCCCTTTGCCCCTCTCCCCACTCACTCCAGGTACGCCGGCCTCTTCAGCTCAGCAGAGCAGGATGCAGACGTGTCCTTCTCGGGCCTTCTGCCCTGCTGTGCCTGCTGCTTTGTCCACTCTTCCCACAACTTTTCCCAGAGAGCCACCTGCCTTGCTCCTTCACAACTAGCCCATTTTTATTGGACGGGAGCCTTTGCTGCCAGCTTATTTGAAATCGCAACCCCTGCTCACAACCTCCTTCTCCCTCTGCTTTCCTTTCTTCCCTAACTCTTACCACTAGATAGCATAGTGTTTAATTATTTATCTTGATTACCTCCTGTTTTATAAAATGTGTAAGCTCCATAAAAGCACGATTTTTTTTTTTGTCTGTTCACTATTATGAACAAATGCCTGGCATATACTAGATCCTCAATGGATTATTGTTGAATGTGGAATGAATAAAAAGCTCATGTAACTGATTGACCAGGAAGGGAACTGATTAAAAAAAAAAGTAAAGGAAACACATTCATATACATTAGTAATAAAGTCAGAACTGACTCTGATAATAGGGTATTCACTTAAAGAGTATGTGAACAATTCTCATTTGTTATTAACTAGCTGCATGAGTCAGAGAAATGGCAAACAAACATATGAGTAGACGTGAAATTTTCGGGCAAGGGCCATGGTAACGTAGGAACAGGTGGCCTTGTCCTCGGGTTCTTCCTACAGCAGATGGCGTCTGGATTTTACAGCCTGCCTAGTTCCATCACCGCATATTCTCTAGTCTCCAGTAAATTACAGCCATTTTCGGGAGGAAGATTCATGGTAACACCTCCTATTCCCACAACATCACCCACGTAAATCTCCATTTTACTCTATTTGACAAATGCACAGAACAATTTTTCAACTACATACAAAATGCAAATTATACTGATCAAAGTGAATTTCATAAGTCGAAGATCCTCCCACTAATAATGGCTTAAACTCATCCTTATGTTTCAGTAGAAACCATTAACAGCAGACTCCTGTACAAAGGCAGGTGAGCCAAGCTTTATATTTAATGTGTCATTCGGAAGCCTACAGATCTGTCAGATCGCCTGCACTTGAGTTCTTCTCCGAGGGTGTACCTGTTAGTCACGTCCCCCTGGTGGGCGGAACACAATGCTGGTGAGATAAATGCTTCCTAAGGAAGTGCTTTTCAAATGCCACGGAGTTAAAGATAGAGAGAGACTTTAGGATTTAAGAAGAAAATACAGATGATCATTATGTGTTTCATTAATTTGTTTAATCATTAATTACTAATAAATTAGTAAGAAAAAAGGTCACAATGAGAAATATTAAATCAGCAAGGCACCAGTTCAACTTTTGGAAAGAAAAATTATCAAAACTATGAAATAATTATTAATTCTAGAAAGAGTCTAAATATACTAGAAAGTAGATAATGCTGAGAGCCACAAAAGCTCACTGAGAAGGGATCAATTTCAATTTGATTTACTTTCCTTTCTGAAGTTTTTACATATGTATGTGTTGATTGACTGATAATAGGATTACTACAAGAGTGGGTCGGTAGAAAAGTATTTGGTGGGATCTTACCTAATGTGCATAATGCATTGGTACATTTCAAAACTATTGAGAATAGAGAATAAATGTCTTACAACAACAAATAAGTGAGATCACGGTTATGTTAATCAGTTAGATGTAAGCATCCCGCAGTGTATATCAAATCAGCAGATTGTAGCCCATAAATGCATTAATGTACACAGTTATGATTTAATAAAGGAAAAAAGATATTTCATATTTTATCCTTTAGAGAAGACAGAGACATCGTCCCAAATGACAGTAGTCCTAGATGAATGATTTTATCTCTATGAAGTTTCTATGCAGAAATTAGAGAAATTCTATGTTAATTTAAAATATAACAGAAGAAAATTGTACTAATAAGAATGTGTATACAACTCCATTAATATAATCTCTCAAAAGTCTTTAACAAAGTAAATCTGTCCCTTTAAGCTGATTTCTAGTAACAACAAACAATGATAATGACTAATATCAATTATTAATATCAATTGATCTAATGATGATAGTTCTTAAATACAGTAAACATGAAGACTAGAAAGCATATATTTGGAAATATCAAAATCTTTTTAAGTGGGGATAAACTTAACAATCACAGTTAAAGTGGCTGTTCAGAGTGGGCAAGACTTGACTCCTTCTTTTAAGCTCCCAAATCTGTTTTTTGTCCTAGTCTAATATGCTTCCGATTTGTCCTGAGTCCTAGCATCTCTCCTGAAGGGCTGATGGATGGGACAAAATTTATGTTCTACTTGTCTTCTTTCTATGCCACGCAATGTGTTCTACTTGGAAGAGAACTTAAGCCACCCAACGCTCAAGTTACAGTCAGAGCTCTGTCACTAATTAAAGAAATGAATGAAATTTAGTCTATAAAATGAGGATACTTGGATCATGTACAGGAAGCCACTCCAATGTGCAAAATATTATTTTATGAATGTTCTCTCATCAAAATTTAAATGTTTAGTCTTCTTCCTCTCCTACACAAGAATACATAATGATCTAATTCATCATACTAATTAGCAAATAGATCAAATTATATATTATCCCTCCTAATTCAAATGACCTTTAACCTAACTGAATTATATTTATTGCCTACAGGAGCCTTAAAGAAGTACCCAGACATTTCAGGTTAACTAGTGAGAGGGACACCACTTGGGCGGGGGCGGGGTGGCAATATGCTAGGAGTCTAGATTTATTCTCTATCTACAGGGAATACTGGCACTGTCTATTGTATCTAATTAGGCAGCTACGTCTTGGTGATTTTTCAAAATAACCTTTTATGCCATGTTTTCAAGAACATATTATTTCCACATTCATCTTTTCTGACTTTCAATCAGCTCTGAAAATACCATGTGAGGTCCAGCAAAGAAATTTTCCATTTTCTTAAGTTCAAGCACAAAATTTTTCTTGGATAAGAGTCTTAGCCATCTGTCAGCACTGTGATTTCCTGTAAAGAATATACCCTTTTATACCTGCACCCTGGAAAATTCTTGTTTTAATTTCTTGAATAAATTGGAAGAGGAAAAAATGCTCAGTTGATACATACCCCGCTTTCCAAATATCTTAAAGGTGGGGACCAGGTGCCCCTATAATCCTTACTAAATTAAGTCTTTCAAGATTACCATGGAATAGGTTTATGAGAAAAATGGGTTCACTGATAGACAGAGATAATTAAGTATATTTGTGGTACAAAATGTAAAGTAATTGACATAATTTTTAGATTATTACTAATAATGCATTTTAACTTTTAAAATAAAGCTGTAACTACCTTACATACTTAAACTTAATTTTTATAGCTATTCTATAAATACTGTATGAAAATGCACATTATTCTTTAGCTTTACCTTAGGTTTTTCTATAAATCAATTTTATTTGGGGGAGGAGCACTGGCTTTCTGTTGTTTCCTAAAGTTGTTTAGTCAAATTTTTAGAGAGGTTATTCTGAGTCACTTAAATTATTCCCACTTATTTTAATGTAGAAAAATATTTTTAAGAAAATGCTATTATTGATATGAACAATAATGTTTGATAAGAAAAATGTTTATAAATGAGGAGGCATGGATAATTTTCCGAGATGAAGGCAAGAAATTGTAATCATAAACTAGATATGCTCTGTAAATACTATAGAATCAAGGAAGAATTTTGAGCTACTTCACCCTAATCAGACAGTGGCTCACCAATCTACCAATCTACTTATGAAAAATAAGCACCAGGGCCATTGTTCAGAAAGGCTGATTTCTCCCATGGAAGCCTCATTGGTTTAAATGCACATGATATGGTAACTATTGCAGGTGGAGTTTGAGAGAGTTGCTCATTAATTCACTACTTTACTACTCAGCACAGCCTCCATGATCCCCCGTAGGTGGTCATTACATCTTCCTGTATCACTCAAGGATCTTAACGCCATCTGAGCCATCAAACTAATCATTTGGGGACTCCCATAGTTGTGTGATTCCTGAAACATAGATGCCCTTTCTTCCCTGTCTTTCACAGCCCTTCCCGGAGTGGCTCCCTCACAGGGGCCCGAGGCCACCTGGAGGCCTTAGGGTTTGGGCAAGGGAATATTTCCTCACCAGTGGCTCACTCGTGTTTGATTTATAGTTATGCTCATCTCTGCTTATATAACTTAGATAAATGGTGCATACATTTATTCTTTAATATGTACAAATTATTCCATTTGTTAAACAAAAGCTTTAAAAGTTCTCTACCCATTTTTTAATGCACTGAAATGTCAATTATTCTGGGATGACTGTGATAATTAAGGGGAAAAAAAGATCCTTTCTTTCTTTATGCTTTGGTAGTATATAAAAGTGCATTTTTTACAGATCTATTTATCCAACTAGAGTATCAATTCCTTAATCTTCTCTACCACTCCCTTGCCCACTCCTCTCCCCACCCCCAGGTCAGTGTCTTGCACACAGGGCTCAGGCAACATCTGATCAATGCAAGAGACAAAGATTGTACCTGCAGGCAGCTTCACATGTGAAGGGCGGGGTGAGATAAGGTTAGAATCAACAGTAGAAAACGATCATCCTACTATTCTGTTGGCTCTTTCTGAAAACATTAAGGATCCCTGTGCATGAACATTGCCAGAACACAGTGAAGCTATTAGTGCATTTGGCATCTTCCACTGTTGGCAGAATATAATATTTCTGACCAGGGGAAATCAAACTTAGCATCTACTACTTTTAACTATAGGAGATCTATTTGACATCAATTTGTAAAATGACTTGGCTCTTGAGCAGAAAAATGCAATTAAGTCCAAGACACATACTCAGGAAGTCCTAAGAAAATGTTCCCTAGGCACTTGGGATACAGTTTGGTTTAGACAACCAGGGAGGCAGGAATCGTAGGTGAAATCATAAATCAGTACAGGGAAGTGTACATTAGTTTGGTCTGAAAAGGTGGGGCATTCCAAAGTGGGGCTTATAGGTTAGAGGTGGATTCAGACATTCTTTAATTTGTAATTGGTCGAAAGAAGAAAGCTTTGTCTAAAGCAGTGGTGTCCCACCTTTTTTTTTCCTCTGCTGCACATTGGAAGAATAAGAGTTATCTTGGGTCATACAATAATAGACAAACCCTAAGGGAAGTTGATTAGCAAAAAAAAAGGTCTGTGCATATTTTTCATGGTATCTGATACGGCAGATAAGCAAAAAAAGTCCTCACAAAATCAGCATGCTATCCACAGGCTGCAGGTTGAACACCCTGGTGTAAAGGCTTGGGGTTAGCACAAAGGAATGTCTAAGTTAAGATAAGGAAGTCTCCAAGTCCTAGAGCGAGCCATGATGTCGAGGCTTAAAATGATCTGTTAAGCAAACTGATGGCCTGCAAGTGTGATTTAACCTTTGCCTTGCATGGTCTTAGGCCCTATTTATAATTTAGTATCTTATTATCTGTTTCATTAGTCCTGTGATCTCTATTTTTAACATTAATGATCATCTGTTGTGTCTAAACTCTAAAAGGGAGAGATTATAAGGACATGTGTCTGACCTCTCTTTCCTTCATGGCTGGGAACTCAGTTTTAAGGTTTTTCTGGGATCTCCTTGGCCAAGAGGGATCCATTCAATCACTGGGGTTGGGAGACTTAGGATTTCATTTTTCCTTTATAGTACAATTAAGCATCATGCATTTGTATAATGATTATGACACTGGGCAAGAATGTTCTCACATGAAAAAGACTTCATCAAAGCTGACAAATGACCAGTAAAGACAGAAAAAAATGAAATGAAATGAAATAAGCAAAGCACATTTCAGACCTATATTTTGAACATGATTAAATCTTTGATTCAGAAGGTAATATGTTTCCTGAGTATTTAGTTATTTAAAGCAGAAGGTTTCCTCTTCCAGATATGTAACTCTAGCCTGGAGAGTCATATGGCTGAATTGGC